>OZ005652.1:243983591-244282591 GCA_963930645.1 Salticus scenicus
TTACTTTTTATGTAAATCTGCTGTTTCTTTATTCGCCAGATTCACTGTGCTCGGTTATTTATTGCCAGCTGTAGTCGGGGCGAGTAATATTTGTTTAATTTCTGCATAGCATTCTTGTTAGTTTAATTTCTGCATAGCAGGTTTAATAACGATTAGAGTAATTCGTTTTTGATAGAGGTTAGCGTTAGGACTGACATGTCTGACCAGAAGAGTTCTGAAGATGAGAAACCAGCTGTCGGTTTATTCACACATTCTTCAACAGGTTTTCCTGGTAAGTTTGATGAAATTTTTTTAAAATATTTAATTTCGAGATCCGAACTTAAACCTAAATTTACTTAGCAAAATAAATTATTGAAATTTATTTTTTCAAAACATTACTTATTGTATCTTGTGTGTTGGGGTCCACAAATAACGAATACGTAATTAATACACACATTTAATCACGATAAACTACACAATAAGCATTATATACAGGAACACTTAAAGTTACCGTACGCTAGTACGTCAGAAGAACAACAACAACTAACATAGAGTTTATACGTAGAGTTCACATTGCACAACACAGAAACAGCGACCTCGTGCGGTCAGGCACGATCGGAACATGGAACAAAGTCTAATACATGACACTCCTCCCCCCTAGGAATAAACTATATAGTCAGTCAAATGTTTTGGCGAGGATCGGGAGCGTTCAGAACGCCTTAGAACAGGAAAGTTCGGCTCCTCGGCCACAGGACACACAGGAGAAGGTTCAGTTGGTGAATCTTGTTGAACCGGAACATCTTCCGGAGATGGCGAAGATGAAATCACAGGAGGCTGAGTTGATGTTTCCGCATCTTGTGACCGGCTGCGAACTTGATCAACATCCCACACAGCACATACGTCCAAATTTTGTTCATTTCTCGTCTCGTACGTTGAAAACACGTCCCTCCAGAGAACTGACATCCCATTTTTGTCACATGCTCACATAAATTCAACCATCATGTTGAAAGTATGTGTCGTGAGTAACCAAATTTGGACATACATTATTAGAAAAATATCTTGGACGTAATGTGTTCCACAATTGAGCGAATTCATCCCAATGAAGTGTCCTTTTACGTTGAATTCAACAAGCATGCAGCGTACTTTTTACAAAAATGGGACGAGCAACTGGGCATGCGCATTCATGCAACAACCAACCATTCCACTTTTCCCTCGTCCGTCGCTTTCGCTTTTCGCTCGGCGCCATGTTGATTATGTGAAAATGAGAATTGCGTTGTAGATTTCGTTTCGACGAAATCGTACATTTGCCAAACTTCTGTTCTGTGTTGTGACAACGATTTTACATCCTGAATACGATTTGAAAATAATTATCATGTAAGTATCCAAAATCATTTAATTTTATTTTCATTTCTGATATTTGGCTTATATTAGTGTAATAATAGTGTAATAAACTGCAGTTAAGTGCAGTTCCAAATCATATCCAAAATCATTTAATTTTATTTTCATTTCTGATATTTGACTTATATTAGTGTAATAATAGTATTGATTGTAAACTTAATCGGAATTTCCATTGCTTTTTAACCATTCAAGCATGCCTTTATCAGTTGATTACCTTTAGTAAACAATGCAAAAATGTGTTCATGAAAGCTTAAATTTATTTTAAAACTTTTGTAGTTTTATTTAGCTCTCTCAAATTATAAAAAAATTTAAGATTGATTTCATTAATGAAAGTTGTTATTTAAGTATGAGAAATTCAGTAATTCCGAAGTTAACTTATGTGAATAACAACTGTAAAATTTTCTAACGAACCATAGAAAATGAGAATAAACAAAGATTTCTCATGAACTGCTTGTATTGGTTTGGATTCTCTTATCTAGAATATGTGTACTCTTTAACTTGTTTTTCACGAGTAATTTTCCTAAATATTGTAAATATTATATATTTATATATATTAAATTTTATATATGTGCAATTTACAATTAGAAGCCAAACCATTAATTTCTCTTTCTCTGTTTTGAATCTCTTATCTACAATATGTTTACGCTTTAATTTATTAAATTTAGTTATGTTTTTCTCAAGAGTAATATTTTTCCTAAATGTTGTAAATATTAAAAATTTATATATATTAAATATTATATATGTGCAATTTACAATTAGAAGAGAAGCCAAACCATTAATTTCTCTTTCGCTCTCTCTGTTTTTATCTCTTTTCTAGAATATCTATACTTTTTAATTTATTAAATTTAGTTATGTTTTTCTCAAGAGTAATTTTTTCCCTAAATGTTGTAAATATTATATATTTATATATATTAAATATATGTGTGCAATTTACAATTAGAAGAGAAGCCAAACCATTAATTTCTCTTTCTCTCACATTTTATTTAATGATTTTAAATTGGTATTTTTAGTCTTCTGCTATTTATGTGTTAATAACAATAGCAAAAACAGTGCAGCTCTAACACAGCAGGTTAATTTAACAATTTATAAATGAGATAAGCTTAATATTAATAAATCAATGTCGTAGCTAAAGAGTTATACTTTCTCCTTTGTAAATGCAAATTTTGCACATTTTATGAATCATATTATTTCTTTTTATTATACCAGACCTGATCTCAGATTCTCTGATTGCAGAATTTTGTTTTATTGTAGATAGATAAAAAATTATTCCTGTGCACTTGTGTATACGTATATTTATATAAAGTTTAAAATTACAGTTAACATTATATAAACTATGAAAATTGTAACTTCAGGTTGATGGTAATTTTTGATTAGGCATAATTTTTGTTTTTAAAAATTAGATTTTTCTTGGAGATAATTATTAAATATAAAATATTATTCGTGATATGTTTTTTTTCCCCTACAGTTGGAATGTAAACTGATTTTTTTTTTTTTTTTTTTGTTCTTCCTGTATACAATATTTATAAGTGTTTTTTTTTTTTTTTTTTTTTTTTTTTTTGCCTTTTGTATTTTTCTTCCCAGATTATTTATTTAAGACGTTACTGAAGAATATATAAGGAATCTAGCTTTGGCCTGCAGTTTCCTAGCCAACCCTTCAGCTTTAATTGAGTTTGCAATGAGTAAGACTTCCTACTTCCTGCATAATTATTTTATTACTACTATTTTTTAATTCATGATTCTCAGTGTTGTCTTAAAAATGACATTTTGGGTTCTCTTTATATTGGTGGCTAATAACAATACATTATAACATAACTGAACATTTTTTTCTTTTATTGATGAATTTCAACACTCAGTCAGATAATGAGCTTTTTACTATAACAGAGTGTTTTTAGCCATTCACGTAGAGATAGATCAAAATGTTTTATTTATTTAATATTATAATTAGCCTTACTTTTGTACATTGCTACCTTTCCTTCTGTGCTCTTTCCTACATTTTTTTTTAATCTGATAAATAATCATTCTCGTATTTTGAACTATAACAATCATTGCAAGACAGTTTTTTTTTTTTTTTTTTTTTTAAATCAAGATTTGTTTGATTTTAATGATTTTTTAAAACTTCATACATTATTGTACAACACTTGTATTTTATTCTGTGTATTTTTATGTATATTAATGTAAATATTTACACTATCAATCATTTTACTTAAATTGTAAAAATATAAGTAATATTCTATTCTGATAGAAAAAATCCATGTAGGCATTTATTACCAATATTTTTATTCAAATTAGTATCATTATAATATAAGAAATATTCTTATAACAGTCACAAATGCAGTAGTACGAACCAGGGGTGCAGAATATGTCCGAACGCGCAAACGATGTTCGGGGGAAATTCTGGCAATCTGGGGAAATTTTGAATATTTATTATCTTAGAATAAAATAAAAATGAAAACGGAAGTTAAAAAAAATTACTGAAAAAACAAACTTTCTAATATTAAGCTACAAATTAACAGCTGTATTCTTCTGTTACAAGTATATTCCCATTAAATACCCATTACACCCCCCAACCCCCTCCAAAAAAAATATATATATATTAAGTATTTGAAGTTTGATGATAAATATTTGGTAATTCATTAAAAGATTTTTTTTTTTTTTTTTTGAATTCCGTAATAAAAAGGTATTTTAAATTTTCATAGACAGCAAAGTGCAATAAAACAAAACAGCATTAATTTATGTATAATTTTGTACTATTATATAAGAATTATAGCCTTAAAAATTATGTTAGTTAATAAATCTAATTACCTTAAACTTTTTAATTTGTCATCTGGTAATTATTAATAGCAACATTAAATTTCGATGTAGTTAAGAAAAAAAAAAAAAAATGTAATATAGTAGCATAAAATATCTCCCTCAGTATTTGGACTAAAGAAAGACTTCCCCTTCCTCGCCCCCCCCCCCCCCCCAAAAAAAAAAAAAAAAAAAAAAAAAACCTTTCAGATAATAGGTTGATGCGTTATTTTGGGGGAAATTTAGAATGTGTTCTGGGGAAATTTCAGAGGTCTGAACATTTTCTGCACCCCTGGTACGAACTCAACCTGAGACTTTGTAGTACAATAATGTATTGAAATAAAGAAAGTCTGGTGGACTGGGGTAATTCTCGATCAATGTGTTTCTAGGTTAATTAATGTTCACCCACCTACAAAAATTAAAAAGTATTGTTAACAATGAATGAACATTTGTAGTTTAATGTACAAAAAAAAAAAGTCACAATCTTTGCTGAAAATTAATAAATAAAACTATATTTTAAACTGCTACAAAAGCATCTTGAAAAAAGATTGTTTCTGAAAATCACACATTTTACTTAAATTCTTAGTGGCACAACATTTCTATTTTTTTTTTTTTTTTTTTTTTTTTTTTTTTAATGTTATTTTAAAACTATACATAATATAAGCTTTTAAATTACATTAATAATGTTTCTGTAATTCAGTATACTGGTTATACAACTATATTGATTTATACAACAGATTCTTTTTTTACATATGTTTAAAATTATTTTAGACATATTTATCAATGTACACATATGTAGTGTGCATCTATAATATATATTCATTAATGCACATCAAAAAATCATAATGTGTATTAAAACCGGTTTTGTTATAGGTTTCATATCAAAATCAAAACAATCTTTCAAGCTATTTCAAAATTTTGTAGTAAGCATGACTAATTAGGATCAAGATTACTAAGTATTGTACTGAATGCTAATAAATTAAATTGTATTTTATTGTACACACTTGTGATTTAAATTATACAGTTATATAAAAAGTTATTTATTTTTAACTGCGTTAATTTCAATACATTAAATCAAAGAAAAGTTCAAATGAAAGCCAACTATTTTATCTTTATTTCATAGTAAAAATAAACTGTTATAACAATAAATGGTTTTATTTATTAAGGACATAAAAAAAAAAAAGAAAATGTTTAAATTAAAATATATAATAAAACTGAAATATTTTTAATGGGTAATTGCAATATTTAACTATAAATCAAAGAAAAGTTCATATCAAAAATGTAGTATTTTATCTTTATTTCATAGTAAAAAATAAACTGTAATAATAATAAATGTTTTTTTTTTTTTTTTTTTTTTTTTTATTAAGGATGGAATAAAAATGCATGGTTGAAATAAAATATATAATAAAATTAGGACAGTAATGCTATATACATTATGCTTTTGAATGTTATGAAGTGTTTTGCCAATAAGTTTGGATGTAATTTCAAAACAAATAAAAATAGTAAATTAACTATGCTTATTTAAAGAAAAAAACATATATAATATATAAATAAAATTGGGTTTATGTTAAAAATGATATAATTTGTAGTCCAAATTAATCAATATAGCTATCATTTGAACAAAAAATGTCCTGATCCATAATTGCCCCGGGGTCAGGGTGTGATTGATATTTACCCGGTTGCTGGGGCAATTACTGATCAATGAATTTTTTCAATTAAACAAACTTTTAAAAAATTTTAATCAAAGTCTATATTTTATTGAATAAACACATGATAAAGCTTTAACCATGCTAAATTTGGTTAACATCAATTGTGATGTGATATTTTTAGAGTTATTTAGATGTTTTTGTTTTTTTATCAGGAATTACCCTTGCCCACCCTAAAATCTTATCCATGCTATGGAACGGATAAAATAATTTTGGAAAAGGGTAATTTATTAGGGAAAATGACATCATAACTGAAACAATATATTAAGAGGAAGCTTTTACTCACACTTCCCAAACAAAATAAAGAGAATAAGGAGTTAAGGAAAAAAAAAAGTAGGATATCCTAAAAAACTTATATTTAAGCTAAACTAATATAATTTGAATCAAGAAAATTTTTTCACACTATACCCATTAACAAAATTCACATTTTCATTACCATCTTAATACTTTCACTTATTCTTTTAACTTTTCTATATTGAGTCGGGACAATTCATTAAACAAGCAGTGACAGCTGCCTTGAACTGTATGTAACTGATTATATGTAATTAAATTTAATGGTTATGGAGTTTTTTTAAAAAATTGGAGGCTTCAGCAGGGACCGATTTATTCCTGCGGAGGCCTAGGGCACTCATGTTTAATGGGCCCTTTCTTCTGAAACTTTAATATTTGTAATCCTCTATTCTATTAATCTATACAGAGAAAATATTTTAAAGGTAAATATTTTTTTCTGCACATGATTATACAGTTTACCAAATGATTAAACACTGATTATGTATATTTAAATAATTGATAACTTAACATACTATCATTTTACGCCGAAGTATCTATTGTTCGAAATAATACAAACAATGATCAATTTCCATAGCGCACACAATGGAAATATTCAAAATTAGTAAAAAAAAAATTGTATTTTATATATTATAGAATAAAAAATCAATAAACAAAAAAGTGTAACTTATGATGAAGCCAATGTACTATCTGTAAACTGATTCATGCACTAAATTAGACAGCATTGCAAACATGCCAACAGTTTAATTTATTCCAGAGGATTGTAAATACCTACCCTTTTAACATCACTTTATTTGTATTGATTTTTTTTTTTTTTTTTTTTTTTTTTTCCAAATGTGGTGGGACAAATAAGAGGCACACAGCACAATACTATTTCCATTTGTTGACGAAAAAATGAAAATTAACGATCATCATAGAAAATTTTCATTCTAACTATTTTTTTAAATGTATGGTGGAATTTCTTGAAGGCCCAAGGCATGTGCCCTGAATGCTCTGCCATAAGTCAGGCGCTAGGCTTCAGGGCTTTTTAAACACTGCAATGTAAAAATTGCCATTATTTTTAAAATGTGTGTGCCAATATTAAAAGATATAAACTGATATGAGAACTATAAATAAGCAAGACAATGTTTTCTTTGGTAAATATCAACTGCAAGGCTGGCAAAGACGAACTAGCATATTATATATATATTAATCCTCGCTTTCCCAAGATGGGGTCATTTTGAAGTTGAAATCTAGTTAAGCACGCCTCATTCAAAAAGTGTGCTAATTCGCCAGAGATAGCAAACATAACCAGTGGAATTTTGCAACTTCTAAACGATATAAAAAGGTGCGGTACTGGTGATTTTCGCCAAGTGTGCCAAGCGGCACCTGAAAGCAATTTTTTGCAGTAATGCCATGATCTTGGGAAAGCGAGGGTTAATCAATTAATTCTACACTAACTAAATATTTATAATTCATACATCAGTCATAAGGCTGTGCTTGTATAAATAATTAAAATATAATAAATGATTAAAATGTATAAATAATTTAGAAAATTAAGGTATAATTTATTTTTTTATTTATCAATGTTGCTTAGTAGAGACGGAATCTAAAGTCAAGGTATCCAAATAAATATTAGCTTGTTTAATAATATTTTGTTATATTTTACAAATTTCTATAAGAAATATTTAAGAACCACATTTTTTTAAAGCTGCATGTACAGTTTCATGCCACTAAAGCCATTAACTTTGATATATAAAAGAAGTGATTTAAATCACTACAATTGTTTCCCTCAGTTGATTAATTTTAGCTTTACCATGTGTATACAGTAGGAAATCCACTCCCAGAAATCCATAGCACTTGGGACCAGAGACTGAAAATTTTATGGATTTTAGTTTTTTTTTTTTTACTTGTTTGTAGTATAGACAAATAGTTTTTTTTTTTATTCGTTTTATTTTTATTCTTTGAAATTACTTTTCATTTAAGCACAAAAACTTTATTATAAATTTCATTGTTTACTTTGGTTGTAACTTTTTAAAAGTATATAACTTTTTTAAAGTATTTATAATTTTAGTAATACGTATTAGGATATTTATTTGCATTGTATAATTTTATATTGCTACTATTCAGAAGTTCTTAAAACATTGTTTTTATCATATTAACTAGTATGCTGTGGCCATCGCAAGTCTTTCTTCTATATAATCCTGTACAAATTTACACAATATAAATTATTTGTTAAATTATTTTCCATGATGAATGCAGATGATTTTTATCTGAAAGTATTTTAATATTAAATGCCAAAAGAAAATCAGTTGAGAAGAAATGAATTTTCTTCCCATTATTTCATTTATTTATTTTTTCATTAAAAATGGAAAAAATCAATAACTTAGTATAAGTTATCACTGATCTACGGTTTGATCATTCATTTTAAAGGTGGTGACGAGTTCTTTCGAAGATACCCATATTGAAAATTAACGAATTCCAAACGTCAAATTTAGTTCAATGGTTTTGAGATACAGTACCTACAAAATTTGTAACACACAGACAGACATTTCCTAAAAGCAGTCAAATTGTGATCAGGACATCTCAAAACATGTAAATACATCAAAAACTGTTTAAAATTTTTCACAAAACCAATACTTCCTTCTTATATAGAAGACAGTAAAAATAAGATTTTTTTTTTTTGCTAAGTTTTTTATGGCAAAAATGAAAGAAAAAATCTATAATGTTGTTTTAAATTAACGCAGATCAGTGGTTCAGCCATTTGTTATTATTATTATTTTTTTTCTTTTTCATATGTATATAAAGAGAAAGTATTGAATTAGTAAAAAGTTTCAAACTCCAGTTTTGATGGATTTACACGTTTCAGGATGTTCTGATCACGATTGAACTGATTTTAGAAAATGTCTGTCTGTCAGTCAGTCTTTCTCTCTCTCTCTGTGTGTGTGTGTGTGTGTGTGTGTGTATCACTAATGTAGTAGACACTGCATCTCATTAACCAATTAATGAAATTTAACCAAACTTGGAATTTTGTTGAAACCTGACATAAACTGATGCAGATTAGATTTGGCGATCAATTGTTCAACAGGTCGGGCTGTAATCCCATTTTTTATAAATTTTTAACGTGAACAAAACAAAATTTCATACAACTCTACAAAATGAGTTATTTTAAACCATGTAATTATAAAATTAATTGTTAATCAGTGATTGTGAAATTAATATAAATTATTGATAATAGTAGTAATAAATAAGGGGGGGGGGGAATGTGCATCTGAGAACTTCGTTTCCTGTAGTGATGTAACTCTGTCACATAAAAATTGTCTACATTTATATGGAAAATAATTTAATAAATTTCTATTTTATGATTTTGGTGTATAATTAAAATTATACAGAAGAAAGTCGTGTGGTGGCACTATCCCACTAAAGGTATTGATAAGATCTTTTGAAAGATACCCATGGTGAAAACTTGTCCCCTCTGGGCAATAAATGTAAAGGAAAATATATTCCATAGTCTGCAGAACTGCCTTTCTTTTTCTGTTTTTTAGTAGCTTTTAAAATAATTTATATTTTTTTCCATACATTTGGACAGAGATCATTGCATTATGTGATCTGTATAAATCATGTTAAAAAAAATCACCTAGGAAGATCTATAAATAAAGCTTATAAAATAAAATTTGATTCGTAGAGTTTAGAGTGCTATTCAGTCAAATGTGATATCATTGATAGTTTATTATCTACAATTTGACAGCAAAAATATAAAAAATAACTAGAAAAAATTAATTATAATAGAACTAACCTTTAATAGCTATTTGTTTTTAGCATCATGAAGTATATATATTAATGTTTATCAATAATTGTTTCAAAATTTTTAATCTATAATGATGTTCTATTATAATTATTATTATTATTATTCACGTTTAATTTTAATATGTTTGTCAACTAACTTAAAGTTAATATAAGGTTATTATTATCATGTTTCAATTAATTAAAAAATGATGAAAATTTTGAAAAATTGGGCTTCATAATGTTCTAGGACATCTCAGTAAGCATCTTCATGTTGAATCACATGACTGTCCTTATTACCATTTTAGTGTTATGCTGTCTGGAGACACACGTCCAGACACCGTCTTTTTTATATATGAAGATTTACTTGTATTATTGAAAAATCTAGTACTTACTGTAGATGAGAAAATTCAAAACTGATTGGTTTCAATTAAATAATCATACAAAATTGTTTCTTATAAATACCACAACTTGCATATTGTTATTGAATATAATTTTTGGTTTATGGGAGGATATAACTGTCAGTTTTTATTTATTTATTTATTTTTCCTTTTGAAATGTTTATTTTCTCTCTCTGCAGGTGCTGCGAGAACTTGTCTATTACAGAGAAAAACATTAGATGTTGAATTAAATTAGTAATGTTCAATTAGCTTCGCTATGCAAATAAAGAAATTTTATGTAATTTTTTAAATAAAAGTGCATAAATACATATTGTTTCTTTTGATTCTTTTTGAAATTTGAATCTCAAACCAATACAGGTAGGTTGGAAGTCAGTCCTTCATGGCATCTTGCCTTAATATGTTTAATAAAATAGAAAATACGTATGTATATATGTATTTAAAAAAAAATATGTGTTTTCTTTAAAAAAAAAAAAAAAAAAAAAAAAGCAAATCAGTTATGATAAAAATATGTGTGTTTTTAAGCTACGTAAGTACTTTCTAATTTTTTCTCTTGTTTATGTTTTTATATTTTATCTAATAATTGCACTGAGTTTAATTTTGTTTCTAATATTGACGTTCACTGAGACTTGATTCTTGGCTTTTTCTTTTTAGCTGCATTTCATTGATACAACCTGTTGTCCAAAAAATTTGGATCATATAAAATTAGTGATTACCTCTACAGTTTTACATCACAACCACCATTATGCATCACAATGAGAAAACATGGAGGTAATCAGGAATTTAACTGCCTGTAATTAATGTGATCCAACTTTGTTGAATGCCAGGTGGTATGAAATGCTGCTAAAAAAAAAGTCAAGAGTCAAGTCCTTTAAGCGTCAAAAGGGGATGCAACTTACTTGGAACAATGAGAATGAACATGTTCATAAAGATAAAATTTATATGGTGATATTTAAAATATTTGAAAATTGTATATACAGTACACTTATGCTGCTATTACATAAAAACTTTTGCACAACATTTGAACCGATTTTTGCTCTAATTTCTGGAGACTGAAAAAAATTTTTGGTTCGGTAAGTTCTCCAAAATACTTCAGATCTCAGTGGATGGTGTCGCATTCAGTCTATGCCTAGAACCGGTTTGTAGCTGCATTTATAATGAACCAATTCTGGTCCTAGACTGAAAGTGGTGCCATTTACTGAGATCAAAAAAAAAAGGAGAGTGACAAAAAATCAGTTTCAACTGTCAACATCACCTAAAACATGTGCTGAGGAAGTTCTGGATCTGGAAAGAAGGCTATACATATAAGCTCTGAATAAAGCTATTAAGTTTTATCTTTAATTACAGTATAAAAGTTTCATGTTTTTTAGTAATAGTAAAATGTGGAATTGATGCATTTTTCTAATTTGGATTCTGTGTCTCCATTTGACATATTTGTGATCCATATTAGTTAAATGTAAATTGGAAGAATGTAATGTTTTTATTATAAGCTTTTAAGACAAAGTTGTAGCAATTCAAAAATCATGAGAAAGGTTCAAAAAATTTTATTTAAAAAATTGCTCAAAATTATTTACAAGGAATTAGGTGAATAATAATTAATATTCATTAGTTGTTAATTAAAGAAAACACTATGTTATTTATAGACATAAATTTTACTATTAAAGATGTGATTCTTTTAGATTAGGTTATGCTCAGTGGGTGATCCATGTATGCTAAATTAATTTTATATTAAAAAATCTGGAGTGACTCTGTTTGACTTTCTGATAAATTAAAGTAAGAGAAGAGAAAATTATAATAGGGCATTTGAGTAATTTTCTCCATATAGTGTGTTCTTTAACATTATTGCACTTTAAAGAATTTGAGCCTGTAGATCATAATGTTAAAAAATTTCACATTGTGTCACTATAAAATAACTAAGCGCTAGATACTCCAAAATCAATAGGTCTTGTGTTACGGTGACCTATAGCATATAGTACCATGAAAATAGCAAAAATGAACTCTGAGACCTCAAAGCTTGTCGAAATACCAAAATCTCAAAGTAAAATTTTTGTCATTATTACAATATTTTCTTTACATATTTGTAGAGTATAAGTAATATTGCTATTGCTAGGGGATAAGGCTGATTATCTTTTTATGAATTTAAAACTGCAGGGATACTTTTTTATATTTGTGTGTTGGCGGGGGGGGATTCACTCCCCAACAGACAGAATTTTCTGTAATGATTTGCAGACTGCAGTATAGAACTGCTAAACTAAGTTTTAAATCACATGAAGCTATTAGCAATTAATAAATTAAGTAATACCTGCACATAAAAAGAAAACAAAGAATGTACAAAAGAACAGTAATCTAGAGACATGATGTAAATTGTATTACTTTTCTTATCTCTATACCTGGTAGAGAAAGTTTTTTTTTTTTTTTTTTTTTTTTTTTTTTTTGATCAAATAGCTGAAATTGAGTTTTTGTTAAATTTAAATGTTTTGAGGTCCCCTGAATCTGAAAATCATGTTTTTAGCAGTTAGTCTGTTATCAACATATCTCTAGAACAAATAGTAGCAGAAAGTCCAAACTGTAATGTACAAAATGTGCATCATATAGGGATGCTACACTAAACTTTTCTTTGAGATCAAGCAAGTAGTTCGTGTACAAGGGCATCCAAGAGAATTCAAACGTATTATCCTTGGAAAAATTTTGAGTAAGTACAGTGTAACAGCATTAAGCTGCCTTAAACATTTTTTTTTTTTTTTTTTTTTTTTTTTTATGCATAAAAACATGTCTTGTGTATATTGTGATATGGAAATCTTTTGTTTACAGGGCTACCCAAAATATTTGGATATTTGGGGCTATACTTATATTGACCAAACGTCCCCATTTCCTGGGGACAAATGGGGATTTCCTTTTTTTTTTTTTTTTTTTTTTTTTGAAAGCATTTTTCTAAGTTTTAAATAATTGTAGAAAGTAAATTATTAATCAGTAATACTTTATTTTTAGTCCTTATTTATTAGGAATGAAAAAATACACCCATAATTGGATATTTGTAGCAATTTTTAACGCTTCTCTATTATAAAGGTATTTTGATCTGGACAGCCTAGCTATACTTGAAAATTCCTGGAATAGTAATTCATTTTTTGGTAGGTGTTTTTTGACTGGGACTAAATTTAAGTACACAATATTGTTTATAGAAAATATGACAACAGAGCTACCAAAAATTGAGCTAAATGTTCTTTTATATTCAATGTAATTGATGGGAGTGCTTCAATGCACGTTACTGTGTCGACAAACACTGCTCAGAAAGAAAAATTAGTGTTTCAAATTCATACTGTAAAAAAAGTAATTTTTGAAATTTAACTTTGTTTTTTCTTGTATAATATCATGTTTTGAGGTACCCTGATTACAAAAGTCCAATTTTTAGTGATTAATCTGCATGTATTCATATTACCATATCTTAAAATATCTAGTGTGTCACACACATCATTTTCTCTTACCCTGCATTTCAATATTATAATGATTGATTGCATATTAAATTTTAAGTTCAATAGCATAAGATAATAAAATTCAATATACTTTTAGAACATTCTAAAATAGTTTTAAAAACAATTTTATTTGATATGCAGTTCTGTGCATAGAATTATTACAAAAAAAAAAAGGCTATTAATAATTTACCTTCAAACTTGCCAGTCTTTATAAAATTTTTGCCGGTAACCTAATATGAAATTCAAAGTGCTAAATTTGAATTTCCTGCAGTTATTTACTATTAAGTTATGCGATAACAGACACACATACAGATCAACTGCTAAAAATTGGACTTTCGTAATCAGGCCACTTCAAAACATGATATAATACAAAAAACAAAGTTGAAAATAAAACTTAAAAAATTACTTTATTTCAGTATGCATATGAAACATTAATTGTGCAGTGTCCGGCACCATAGTAAAATATACAAACCACTTCTGTTAATTAGATTCAATAGAAAAGAACATTTTGCTTAATTCTGAGTATCCCTGTATATTGTCTATAATCAATATGCACTATTAAGAATACTTTATATTAAAAATTAGTCTTCTTTGAAAAACATTTAATGCAAAAGGAATTATTATTCCTCCAAGTATAGCCCCATCCAAATACTTTAATTGGCCTTGTAAATGAATGATGAATAATTTTCATACCACAATCTACACAAAACATGCTTTTAAGAATTAATATATATATATATATATATTCTATTTTGGTTAAGTCAGCCTGTAGATGTTACACTGTATTTGCCAGATATTTCCCCTTAGACAATGTATTTGAATTCACTTGGATGTTCCTGTACACAAACCATTTGCTTGGTCTCAACGAAAAGTTTACTGTAACATCCCTATATGATACGCATATAGAATACTAAGTTTGGACTTTCTGCTATTATTTGTTCTTGAGATATGCTGATAACAGATACACACTCAGACTAACCGCTAAAAACATGGTTTTTGGATTCAGGGGACCTCAAAATGTGTAAATATGATAAAAACACACTTTCAAAAATTTTGACTGATAAACAATACGTTACCTATGTGGGAAGAGAAAGTAAAAAAAAAGTAACTGCATGAAATTCGAATTTGATATTTTGAAGTACGTTTTAAGTTGCCACTTAAAAGTTTGATCAAAATAGGTAAGTTTGAAGTCAAATTAATAACAGCCCTTTTTTTTTTTTTTTTTTTTTTTTTTAATAACTCTAAGCACTACTGTTGAGCGGGGCTTGAGGGGTTGGTATCCCTCTCACATACAATTATATGTCAAACAACTATTCCTAAACCAATTTTAAATTATTTTTGAATTACATTGAACTTTATTATCCTACGCTATTTATCTCAAGACTTACGCAATCTACTTATATAATATTAAAATGCAGGGAAAGAGGAAGTCGTGTGAGTGATACACCAGATTATTTAAGTACTTTATTGAAGCCTGGCACTTTTTTTTTTTTTTTTGTGTGTGTGTGTGTGTGTGTTTTAATTAATCTGCAGAGCTCTCTGCTATGCTGTACTATTTTTGCTACTAGAACCTGCTCTTATATCAGATTTTTTTCCTTTTCTTTTCAAAAAAGAAAAAATTATAAATTTAATGTTGCAATTAAACCGTCTGTTATTGCTTTACGACATTTGATTTTGTAATATCTTCACTTTTTTAATATTAAGAATAAATGCTGTTAATTTTCATAGCAGGTAATCTTCAAAAATATCAACAGATTTTCAGAAAATATGTCATTTTAAAAGTGCATGATATTACAAGTCAACAAGAAATAGATTGTTAGGCTTTGCATACAATCTCCTGTTCCCAAGATTAATTTCAGATTTTATTCCACCAATACTGATCTTGTACTTCTGCAAAAGAAAAAAACTGATGTGGACACCACATGACTTCCTTGTACACCTTTAGAAATATATACATAATGTTAAAAAGCATTATCATTAGACCCGAGACAGTTGGCTAAAAATATTTAAAAAATGCATTGTCAACGTGTTCTGAGCTTTTCTGAAAGTTTCAAATGCCTAACTAATCAAGAAGTCAGTTAAAAATCGATTGCAAGATCTGTACTTGTAACGCTGCTGAAGGCAGCAGGGACCTGAAACAGTTCTCTAAAAGTATTAAAAAAATGCATTTTCACCATGTTCTGAACTATTCTGAAAGTTTAAAATGTCTAGCTGGTTGTAAAGTTAGTTAAATAAATTTTCTGTTGAATCATATAAACACTGCTGAAGGCAGCAGGTATCCGAAACAGTTGACTGAAAATAATAAAAAAATGCATTTTGAATGTGTTCTGGGCTTTTCCGAAAGTTTCAAATGTTTAGATAGTCAGGAAGTCAATTAAAAATCATTTGCAAGATCTGTACTGGTAACGCTGCTGAAGGCATCAGGGATCCAAAACAATTGGCTAAAAGTGTTTAAAAAATGCATTTTCACCATGTTCTGAACTATTCTGGAAGTTTCAAATGTCTAGCTAGTCGAGAAGTTAGTTAAATAAATTTTCTGTTGAAACCGTATAAACGCTGCCGAAGGCAGCAGGGACCCAAAACAGTTCTCTAAAAGTATTTTTTAAATGCATTTTCACCGTGTTCTGAACTATTCTGAAAGTTTCAAATGTCTAGCTGGTTGAAAAGTTAGTTAAAAAAAATTTCTGTTGAATCATGTAAATGCTGCTGAAAGCAGCAGGTATCCTAAACAGTTGGCTTGTTGGCTAAAAATAAAAATGCATTTTCAACAGGTTCTGGGCTTTTCTGAAAGCTTCAAATGTCTAGCTGGTCGCGAAGTCAGTTAAAAATCATTGCAAAATGTGTACTGGTAACGCTGCTGAAGGCATCACGGTTCATTTTCGCACTGTTCTGAACTATTCTGAAAGCTTCAAATGTCTAGCTAGTCGAGAAGTTAGTTAAATAAATTTTCTGTTGGAACCATACAAACGCTGCCGAGGGCAGCAGTGACCCGGAACTATTTGCTAAAAATATTTTAAAAATGCATTGTCACTGTGTTCTGAGCTATCCTGAAAGTTTCAAATGTCTAACTAGTGGGGAAGTTAGTTAAAAATCGATTGCAAGATTTGTACAGGTAACGCTGCCTGAGGCAGCAGGTATCTTAAGCAGTTGGCTGAAAGTATTTTTAAAAAATGCATTTTCACTGTGTTCTGAACTATTCTGAAAGTTTCAAATGTCTAGCTAGTCGGGTAGTTAAATAATATTTCTGTTGAATCATATAAAAGCTGCTGAAGGCAGCAGGTATCCGAGACAGTTGGCTAAAAATATTTAAAAAATGCATTGTCAACGTGTTCTGAGCTTTTCTGAAAATTTCAAATGTCTAGCTAGTCAGGAAGTCAGTTAAAATTCGATTGCAATATTTGTCCAAACAGTTTTTGAGTTAAAGTTTTTTGTTACATTATGGCCAAAACCTTTGTATTTTTGGTCATTATTAACCTAATTTTCTTAAATATCTCCAAAACGGAAAATCATACGAAGTCCAAAAAGGGAGGTGCATAACTGGATGTTATAACAAACCTATGTACCAATTCGCAACTTTCTACATCCAATCGTTTTTGAGTTATGTGACATACACACACATGCGTACGACGTCACGAAAAATCGTGTAAAGTCGTTTATATCGCTAAAACGAGAGCTCGTGTTAAGACGACACTTGCAGGTGTACAACTAGACATCATGACAGTCACACATATAAATTGGCAACATTCAGCGATCATTCGTTTTCGAGCAATGTGAAATACAAAATCCATTTCGCAAATCGGGATTACTATAATTCCTTATACTTTGTATGATGAAGTAAAAATTGGTGCAGAATTTTATGAAAACAACTAGAAATTTTCAAGAAATTTGAAAAAATAATTGTCGCCTGTACAAAAAAAAAAAAAAAAAAAAACAGTATTTTGCAATGAGCAAAATATATCTCATATTCTAATAAGATGATATACAAAGTTTTATCTGAAAAAGTTCCAGGTGTGATCTGAAAAAAAAAAAAAAAAAAAAAAACAGTATTTTGCAATGAGCAAAATATATCTCATATTCTAATAAGATGATATACAAAGTTTTATCTGAAAAAGTTCCAGGTGTGATCTGAAAAAAAAAAAAAAAAAAGTATCTTGCCAAATTTTCTGCCTGGGTAATAAATTCCATTAAAATCTACCAAAATTGGATATGGAATATACATTTAGATTTCATCAAAGTTTTATAGAAGTTACATAAAATCAGCATAACTGATGCATTTTTCTTTTTTTTCTTTCTCTTTTAAGCATTTTAATGCACTTATTTTAAACAGGGAAGCCAAAAGCATTGGCCTTGCTTTTTATTATGCAAATATTAATTTTAGAAAAAAATATACAGGTATTGATTTTAAGCATATATTTTTAAATCCTGATGTTGAAAATCAATATCACATTTATGTTTAAAATTAATCTCTGCATTATAAAAAACAAGGTCAATGCTTTTGGTTCCCCTGTTTAAAATAAGTGCATTAAAATTTTTAAAAGAGAAAGAAAGAAGAAAAGAAAAATGCATCAGCTATGTTGATTTTACGTAATTTCTATAAAACCTGGATGAAATCTAGATGTATATTCCATATTCAATTTTGGTTGATTTTACATGATTTAGATGAGATCTGGATGTATATTTTACATCCAAATCTAGTTGATATTACATGAAATGGCTGAAAACACAATGTTGCATTTACATCCAAATTTGGTTGATTTTACATGAATTGAACAAACTCTGGATGTCTTACATAACAAGTTGGTTGATATTACGTACCAACTAAGTCTCATTTGGGGCCATGTTACAACTTTGCTTGTGACATTTCAACCAAAAATCAACCAAAGCAGATAGCAAATTTCAACGTAATGGGACGTAATATTTGATCGCGATTACGTAATATCAACCTAATCGGGATGAAGTGTGTTGTGTGGGATGACGTTTTTGGATTATTCCGTCTGCTAAATTTTGGGTCTTATAGGAGACTGGTCCTGTTGGCTCTATAACTCTAGCAGGAATCCACGCAGGACCTGAACTGTAATTACGAATGTACACTGGATCGTTCTCTTGAAACTGACGTAGGCGTTTAGTTTTGTTTTCCTCAGCTAGCTTTTCTTTTTTGAATTTCATCTCTTTATTCAGATCAGGATGTAACCTATCCAAGAGTGACGTCAACCGTCTATTCATCAAGAGTTCAGCAGGTGATTTACCGGTAGTAGTGCATGGCAAAATATGCTGTGAAAGTAGGAATCTAGCTAGCCGGGTTTTCCAATTGCCTTGAATTATGTGCTTTAAAGCCTGCTTGGTTGTAGCCACCATTCTTTCCGCCTGGCCATTGGATGAAGGATGATAGGGAGCTACGAAAATTTGACGAATCTGGTTTTTTGCTAAAAATTGTTGAAATTCAGCAGATTTAAATGTACGGCCATTATCAGAAGCTATTGAATCCGGAAGTCCATGAGTAGCAAAAATAGATCGAAGGTTATCAATGGCGGCTGTAGATGACATGGAGGAAGCTAGTATAACCTCCAGCCACTTAGAATGAGAATCTACCACAATGAAGAATATTTTCCCTTGAAATGGACCGGCGAAATCTATATGAAGGCGTGACCATGGCTTTTCTGTCCACTCCCAAGGATGTATGGGAGCCTTGTTTGGTGCTCTTTGATTTTCCTGGCACAGGCTGCAAGTTTTTACTGTATTTTCGATGGCGCTGTCCATATTAGGCCACCACACATAGCTGCGTGCAAGACCTTTCATTCTCACGATACCGGGATGTCCATTATGAAGGAGGATGAGTACTTCTTTTTGGAGGGCTGAAGGTATAATTACCCTGCTACCCCACAGGACACAATTTTTATGAACACTCAAAGCGTCCCTACGTCTGAAATAAGGTTTGAAATTTTCATCAGTCAGTTTTGAAGGCCATCCGTTTAAAACCATTAGTGAAATTCTAGATAGCACAGGATCTTTTCTTGTCACTTCCGATATCAAACTAGCACTCAATTGAGTAAGCGGAGCATTTTCCAACAACAGAATGTCTGCCGGTTCCAGCGAGTTGGCTTCCGGAGAATGCAAAGGTAAGCGACTCAGAGCATCAGCGTTACTAATGTCTTTACCCTTCCTATACTCTAACTTATAATCGTAAGAGGATAACAATAAACTCCACCTAATAACACGGGGTGACATCATTTGGGGTAATGGTTTCTCAGGATTAAACAGTCCCAAAAGAGGTTTATGGTCAGTTATGATTTTGAATTCTCGCCCCTGGAGATATTGATTAAATTTCTTTACCGCTGAAATAATAGCCAGAGCTTCGCGGTCAGTTTGACTGTAATTTCTCTCAGGCTTCGTTAACGTTCTGGAATAATATGCTACCGGCGATTCAGTGCCATTCGGTAATACGTGACTCAAGACAGCTCCAACTCCATAGGAGGAGGCATCACATGTTAAAACTACGGGAAGCCTTTCATCGAAGTGTGCCAAAATTACGTCTTTCTTAAGCAATTCCTTAGCGGCCCTATACGCTCTATCATGGTTGGCCGTCCAACGCCAAACTCTGTCGTTTCGAAGCAACTGGTGCAAAGGCTCCAAAACATCTGAGCGGTTTTTCAGAAAGCAACCATAGAAATTTAACATTCCAAGAAAAGCTTGAAGTTCAGTTTTATCCTTTGGGCTAGGGGCTTCATGAATGGCTTTAATTTTATCGAAACTAGGCTGAATGCCCTTTTTATTTACTCTGAAACCTAACAATTCAATTTCTGGCACCGCGAACTGACATTTTTCCCGTTTAAGCTGAATCCCGAATTTTTTTAAGCGTTCTAGCACTTGTTTTAATTTTTCATTATGATCCTGAGTATTTTTCCCTTGAATGAAAATGTCATCTAAGTACGGCTGGACGCCCTCGATGCCTGCTAAGACCTCTTCCATTCGCTTTTGGAAAATAGCGACGGCTACAGAAACGCCAAATGGAAGTCTATTAACTTTGAAAAGTCCCTTAATTGTGTTTAAAGTAAGAATTTTAGAACTCGGCTCATCCACCGGAAGTTGCAGATAAGCCTCAGAAAGATCCAATTTAGAAAAAAT
Organism: Salticus scenicus; assembly: GCA_963930645.1. Lineage (NCBI taxonomy): Eukaryota > Metazoa > Arthropoda > Arachnida > Araneae > Salticidae > Salticus > Salticus scenicus. The sequence continues at coordinate 244,004,502 of OZ005652.1, forward strand.
GGTACCGCCAGTCATCGTAGTCAAAACTTCATTAACCGTAGGTAAGGGATATGTAAACGGTTTAACTGCTTGATTCACCGTACTACGGTAGTCGCCGCATAAACGAATTTTGCCATTTTTTTTTACTACTGGTACTACGGGTGTAGCCCAGTCAGAATAAGCAACAGGTTCTAGAATACCCTTCCTAACCATATTCTCTATTTCCTCTGTCACCTTACTGCGTAATGCTAGCGGAACATTCCTAGCCTTAAGAAATTTAGGAGTACTATTTTCATCTATTTTTATTGACACGGGCGGACCCGAAAATTTCCCTAGAGTCTCATTAAAAATATCCCGAAATTCTAATAAAATGGACTCGAGAGGTTGAACACAAATGGTATTGACAGAAGGATTATCTGTGCTTAACTTAATACCCAACGCATCAAACCAACTTCTACCTAACAATGATTTACCCTTACCCCCAATAACTAATAAAGGCAAAATAACATCATAAGATTTATAAGAAACATTTACATCAAAATAACCATGAACATCTAATTTTTCAGAGTTCCATGTTTGGAGACACTGATCAGAGATACGTTTTAAACTAGGGGGATTAATGGGCCACAATTTAACGAAAGTATCCGAACTAATTACAGAATGTAAGGACCCGGAATCTATTTCCATCTTATGTTTAATTCCATTTAAATTAATTAACACATCATGGGGTGGATAATTAAGCACTGTACTAACTGAATTTATAGTATTAATATAAGAATTATCTTCATAAATATCTGACTTACCTGTGTCAATATTTTGAAGTTTCGAATTATTTTTACCCCCAAATTTCTGGAATTTTTTAGAATTGCACATTTTTTGTATGTGCCCCACCTTCTTACAAAAACGACAGACAGCTTTAAGAAATTTACATTCACCAAAGGGGTGATAATTCCCACACCGCTGACATGGCTTCTTGCCCTGAGGCGTACCCTTTGCATTGTTATCCAGTACTCTCTCGGGAGCTTTTTTCTTTGTTTTCAGAAGGTGGACAGCATTGGACCCACGAATTTCTACGGTTTGTTTAGCTGCTGCTTCGCCGGCTAAAGCTACATCCATAGCTGAAGTGAGAGTTAACTGTGTATCGGACAGAAGCTTCCTTTGTATGTCTTCATCTTGAATCCCACATACCAGGCGATCTCGTAGCATTGAATCTAACTGCGTACCGAAATTGCAGTTTTCCGACAGTTTCCTAAGCTCCGCCACAAATTCTGCAATAGATTCATTCGGGCGTTGATCTCGTTTATTAAATTTGAAACGAGATAGTATTTCTGACGGTTTTGGCGAAAAGTGGTCATCTAGAATTTTTAACAGATTGGCAAAGTCAGTTTCATTTGGAGAAGCTGGCGTACATAATGATCTTATTAAAGAATACAGTGTAGGACCCGCAACACTCAGAAATATTGCTCGCTTTTTAACATCATCAGTAATACCATTGGCAGCAAAATAAAAATCCAGACGTTCTTTGTATTCAATCCATACAGATTTTCCGATGATGAATTCCTCAACTTTACCTAGAGACATTTCGAACAAAGGAATCGTAACTGTAATGCGTAGAAGAAGAAAATTAATAAATACATCCAATTGTACTCGTCGCCAGTATTGTATCTTGTGTGTTGGGGTCCACAAATAACGAATACGTAATTAATACACACATTTAATCACGATAAACTACACAATAAGCATTATATACAGGAACACTTAAAGTTACCGTACGCTAGTACGTCAGAAGAACAACAACAACTAACATAGAGTTTATACGTAGAGTTCACATTGCACAACACAGAAACAGCGACCTCGTGCGGTCAGGCACGATCGGAACATGGAACAAAGTCTAATACATGACTAATCTAAAAGGTGACATATTCAAAGAGTAATATTTCGACTTCGAAACACTTAATTTTTGAATGCGATCATTTTAAAACGAAGCAACAGAACCCCCATAATACAACACGCGAAGGGAGTGTGGTGTTCTATCTATCCTCCCTGGTGCATTTTATGAGATGGCGCTGCAAGCGCACGAAAAGCAGTACAACTTTTCTCTCTGTAAAAAGTTTTGTTTTGGATTCTGCCATGTTCGAACGAGAGAAGTGTGTTCGCTTGTAGATAGTTCCTCGTTATGTTAATAAATAGTTTATTTTTCTACATTGGAGTCATTAATTCAAAATACGCCGACACGCCATTACATAACTGAGTGTTAAGCAACACACTTCAGTGGTGACCCGGATAAACTGTTCTTATTTTTGGATTATAAGTGTTTTCGTTTCTGTTTTCAACATGAATGAAACAGCTGCAGTGAAAATCCCTGCATTCATCCCTACGGACCCGGCCCTGTGGTTCACGATGGTAGAATCAACATTTCAACTAGCTGTGCCGAAACCAATAACGGATTCTAGAACAAAATATAACTATTGTGTTGCGAATTTACCTCCAGAAATTGCAATGACTGTGCGTGACGTAATAATTTCACCTGATAATTCCGATCCATTCAAAAACTTAAAGGACGAAATAATTCACGTTGTGGTGAAACAAAATCGCAGGAAATTCGCCGATTATTAGCTGGTGAACAACTAGGGGATAGAAAACCGTCAGAACTACTTCGCGTCATGCAGAGAAGAGCTGAAAACCATAAGGTATCCGACACTCTTTTGCTCGAACTATTCTTGCAACAACTGCCTTCAAATGCGCAATTTATTTTAGCATCAGTGCAAGACCTTACACCCATTAAAGCTGCCGAAATAGCTGATAAAATTTTGGATGTATCTCCACCACAGGTAAGTGCTGTTAGTACAACTAATTCTTCGAGTGCTGATTCCGAACTTTTAAAAGAATTAAAACTTTTAAGAGAAGAAGTGGCTTCATTGCGACGTTCCAGAAGTCATTCTCGTTCACTATCTCGATCTAATTTTCGGCACAAAAGCCCAAAAGTTAATAAAGAATTTTGCTGGTATCATCAGAAATTTAGCTCTAAAGCTAAAAAGTGCGTACCTCCCTGTACTTTTTCCGCGGGAAACGACTACGGCAAGGAGTAGCGGCGACATACGCCTCGCCTTCCACTTCTCGTCGCCTTTTTGTACGAGATAAAAGAAGCAATCTAAAATTTTTAGTGGACACAGGAAGTGACTGTTCATTAATTCCAGCATCAAAAATAGACAAAATGTCTATTCCAATTCAAAAATTTGTTGCAGCTAATGGTACTTTAATTAATGTATATAAACGTAAATTATTATCTATTGATCTTGGTCTAAGAAAACAGTTTGTTTACCCTTTTTATGTTTGTAATGTTTCAACCCCTATTTTAGGTGCTGATTTTTTACATTACTTTAATTTAAAGCCAGATCTTAGAAAACGTTCTTTATTTGATAATGTCACAAGCTTAAATTCTCATTGTGTTGTACATAATTCTGATATATATTCAGTGAAATCTATCATAAGTAATGATATTTTTTCTAATCTTTTAAGTGAATTTCCTAACATCAGTAAATCTCCTAGCCCAAACCAAATTGTGAAACATTCTGTTATGCATCATATCGAAACTTTTGGCCCACCGGTATACGCTAAACCACGTCGTCTGGCCCCCGACCGTTTAAAAATTGCAAAAATGGAATTTCAGCATATGTTGGATTTGGGACACATGCGTCCATCCAACAGCAATTATGCTTCACCTTTGCATATGGTTCCAAAGAAAAACAGCGATGACTGGCGACCTGTTGGAGATTACAGAGCACTAAATGCTCACACTAAAAAGGATAAATATCCCATCCCCAACATTGCTGATTTTACTAGTGAACTTCACGGAACCACAATTTTTTCACGTATTGATTTAGTTAAAGCTTTTCATCAAATTCCGATTGCTCCCGAGGATGTTCACAAAACTGCCATATGTACACCTTTCGGACTCTTCGAGAGCACTCGGATGCAGTTTGGTTTGTGCAATGCTTCCAGCACATTTCAGAGATTTATTGATGAAGTTACAAGAAATTTAAAAGGTGTTTATCCATTTATAGACGATATTTTAATTGCATCCAAATCCCTCGAAGAACATATTGAACATCTCAGAGCACTGTTTTCCAGACTTGATCATTACGGCCTTACAATTAAGCCCTCAAAATGCATATTTGGTGTTCCCACTTTGGAATTTTTAGGTTTTACAGTGTCAAAAGATGGTCTTTCACCAACTTCTGACCGTGTTGAAGCCATTTTAAAATTTCCAAGACCTACAACTATTACTCAACTTCGTAGATATTTAGGTATATTTAATTTTTACAGACGATTCATTCCCAGAGCTGCTGATATTTTAGCACCCCTCGTTAAATTCCTCGAAGGGCACAAAAATAAAAGGAAACATCCGCGTTCCAATGCCAAAATTTCAATGGAGCAATTAGAATGGAACGACGAAGCAAATTTTGCATTTACGAAATCAAAAGAAGCAATTTCTCATGCAACGCTTCTAAAACATCCTATTCCTGGTGCCCAATTAAGCTTATGGGTAGATGCATCAAACGTCGCTGTTGGTGGCTCTGTCATGCAAATGTCTGATAATCAATGGGAACCTATAGCATTTTATTCTGGCAAATTAAGTAAGTCTCAAAAGAATTGGTCGACATATGACCGTGAACTTTACGCCATATATTCCTCTATAAAGAAATTTCGTCACTTACTAGAAGGTAGAAACTTTTTCATTTACACTGATCAGAAACCCTTAATATATGCTTTCAAACAAAATCCTGAAAAGTGCAGTCCTCGACAGCTACGTCATCTCGATTATATATCCCAATTTTCTACCGATATCCGATATATGAAAGGTTCTGAAAATCGTGTAGCCGATGCATTATCTCGCATAGAGATCAATCAAATTTCCCCAACTGTACTTGATTTTAAAGAATTTGCTTCTGCACAATCAACTGATCAAGAACTTCAAAAACTTTTGCAATCCAATACCACATCCTTACAATTAGAAAAATACTATTTTCCCCTTGAGGATATTGACCCATGGCGTGTTCAGTAGAGCGCCCGATCCAAGACCGGTCGAAAGATTCCGAGCCAAAGCGTTCAGTGGTGTCGACCGATCCAGAGTCACATCGTTCAGTGGGATGGACCGGTCTCGACCGGTCGTGGATCAGTAAGCCCAGAAAAATTTCTTGATCCATTGGGTCACGTGATGGATCAAATGCGCAATAGGTTGAAAATCAGGCTCTGATTGACATTACGCAGTGAAAACCTGAACAAAGAACATCTGTTTTTGACAATGATTGTTTATTTGTTTGATTAGCTGAGGATTAATACAGATGTACCTATTTATATGCATTGTTTGTGCTGTAGAAAATAAGGTAAGTAATTCCATAAAATGCTAAACTATATTATGTTTATTTATTTATTGTGTAAAAAAGATTTTTTACGTAATAACGATTTTCGATACGTAATTTTTTTTATTGATGAACGTAACATTCAAGCATAAAATTAAAACAAAAATTTACACAATTTTAATTGAAACAAAAAAATATATTTTTTTTTAATTCGGACGCTATCATATTTTGTTAAATAAATATATAAAAATAAGCTGGGAAAAATTATATTTCTTTTTTTTTTTCACACAAAGCTTTTCATTCATGCGATTGTTTTTTGTTTACAAATAGAAAAGTTTGTAAACGATTGTATTTTTTACCTTTACAACAATAAGTTAACTATAAGTAAATAAATTAAAATCCTTCCACATATTTTTAATTTAGGTAAAAATAAGTTTAAGATGTCAATTATTAAATTTAATAAACAAAACAGACTGTAAAAAAAGTAGCTATAAAATTATGCAGTGTTGTTTACATTGCTAGTTTATTTTAATATTCAGTCGGTAATAAGAGAAAAAGCTCTTTATATTGATTCATAAATCGAAGAAAAAAATAAGATTATTTTTTATATAAATACATTATATTAACTGAACAGCATATTTCATATTTTATATAATTTATTTATTTATTTTTTTTTTTTTCAAAAACGTTTTTGTTGTACATTTCTGTTCATAATAAAATTCGAAGAGAAAGAAAGGTGTTTTAAGTGCTCATTTAAGATAAATCTACTCTGCTCCTTTAAAAATAAATGTAACGTAACATTCTTAACATTTTCATGATTAAAATTTATACGTGAATTTAGAAAAATCATAACCAAAGTAATGTATATTAGTAATTTGTCAGTACAATCAATTAATAGCTTCTTATTTTTTGTTAGCAGAGTACAGAATTCTACATTAATAAGAAAGAAGTAAAACTGTTATTACATAAAAGATCTTTCTTTCTTTTTTTTTTTTTTTTTTTTTTTAAGAAAAAACGTAATATAGTTTAGCATTTTATGGAATTACGTATTAAAAGTCCAGACAAAATAAACAACAGAAATACAATAATTAACTTGCTAATACAGGTCAAATTAGATAGATGGCGCTACTCCTATCACGTCAAAATTGTTCCAAAGCGTTCAGTAGATACCTGGCCCGATCCAAGACCGGTCCAGGATCAGTGACGTCATCGCCCGGTCGCATTGATCCATCTCGGGCGCTCTACTGAACACGCTCCTATATTGCGACACATCTCAAAAACATCCCCGTCCATTCGTTCCACAAAGTTTGCGAAAATTAGTTTTTGAAAATTTGCATTTCCTTTCACATCCAGGTATGTCAGCCTCCATAAATTTAATTGCTAAAAGATTCGTATGGCCTGGCATGCATAAAGATATCAAATCTATGGTTCGCAGTTGTGTTAATTGCCAAAGAGCCAAAATAACAAAGCACACCAAGTCACCAGTTGGAACATTTCCCTACCGGATGCCCGTTTTGCCCATATTCATTTAGATTTCATTGGCCCTCTTCCCCCATCAGATGGAAATCAGTATTGTTTAACAATCATTGACAGATTTACCAGATGGCCCGAGGTAATTCCGACCCCTGATATGACTGCGGAAACAACCGCTCGTGCCTTATTGCATGGTTGGATCTCTAGATTCGGATGCCCAGTCACTATCACCACAGATCAAGGTCGTAATTTTGAATCTACTCTATTTCGAGAACTTATGCATATCTTAGGCTGTAAGCGCATTCGGACTTCGGCATACCATCCCCAGTCAAATGGAATTTTAGAACGCTATCATAGACATTTAAAAGATGCTCTTAAGGCACATAATCACACTAAATGGACTGAAACCCTTCCAATTGTTTTACTAGGTTTGCGCTCAGCTCTTAAAAATGACATTAATGCAACACCTGCACAATTAGTATATGGTACCACTTTACGATTACCCTCTGATCTTATTACTGATAAAAAACAAATTGACCAAACGATTGATCCCAATTATGTTTCCAACTTGGTACAAACAATGCAGACACTTAATCCAACTGCTACTTCCTTACATAGCAGTCCTAGTGTTTTCGTAAATCCTGCATTGTCGAATTGTACACATGTATTTTTAAGATCAGACAAAGTAACTCGTCCATTAACACCGCCGTATACTGGACCTCACCTTGTCATAAACAGAGATAATAAAAATTTTGTCATTGATATAAATGGTAAAAACACAACAGTTTCTATAGATCGCGTGAAACCCGCCTATAGATGGTCAGATACTGTTGTGACAAATAATTCTGTTCCTAACCAAGAACCATCTGAGCCAACGCCTGTCAACAAATCATTCGAAATACCACCAGAGCCGACTCCTGTCAACAAAACACGTACTACACGCTCTGGACGTAAATAGTGCTACCACGAACACATCGAAACGTTTCGATCGTCGAAAGATGACGTAGATCGAAACTCTTTCGTTACGACGGGAGTTTTTCGATAAATCGCATAAGCGGTACTCTAAAGTCATCGATCGAAAAGAGGGTTCGTTAACGAAAAGGAATAAGCTCCACCCAAGCGGACATGACGTCCAGGATAAGGCGGAACTTAATTTGATTTCTTCTTCTTTTTACTCTAGCCAATGAAAATTCGAGAAATATTTTGGGAGATCTCTTTAAACAGTTAACTGTAATCCAGTTCATATGAATATTTGTTGATAAACAAGAAATCTTGTACTCATGAAATAAATAAACAAAAGAGAGTTCACCGTTATTTACTATTGTATTTCGCATGATTCATTTTATAAACATATCGAAATAGCCTTTGTTTTTAAAAATTGTTAGTTTAAATTATAAACGCATCTAAACCTTCAAGATGTGACATTAAAGTTAGCAGTAAAATTATTGAAGGGCTAGCAATAATTCGTATTTAAAAGATGTACACCGAATTCTGTTTTGTTAAATATATGTCGAGTCTTTATGCTGTTTATTAAAAAGTGAGACGATGATAAAAATTAGCGATAAAACTAAAAAACAAAAGAAAATGGGGATATGTGATTCAATAATTTTGTTGCCGACTGTATACTCATTTTCTTTTATTGAAACAGGAAAATTGCTCTTCAAAATTAGGTTATTTTCCTTCACAAGTCTCAGTAAATACTTATTTAAAAATGTACTTTTATGTACTAATGAATAAAATATTTTTCAGTAAATATTTTGCTCATTAGTACATAATTTTAAAATTTTCACATATTACTGATCACTTTACTGCTATCCAGGTTCGTATTTCACTTGTCATTTTGGCAGTCAGCCTGACTCATATTTACAAATGTATTTTGGACTATTTTTAATTTAATTACTTTAAATATTTATGAAACTTTTGGATAAGATATCTTTTTAATAGATAGTGTAGTGAAACACTTTAAAATTTCTGTTGACATATTACAAATGCAGATTTTTGTAGATGCAGAAGGTGTTGAATAATTTTTCCTTTTTAAAAAGTTTTTATGCAAATAATTTCCATGTGAGTGTTAAAAGTAAAGTATAGAGGAATTTCATTATAATTTTTGGTAACAGTCAATGTTATTTTTGTTCAAAGATTTAAACCTGTAAAGGAAAACTATTTTATTTTCAATGAAGTACTAATCTTGTTGATTTATTTACATGTTATGTATCATGATCTTGATCATAAGGACATTAAATCCTTTTTGAATTTACATTCCCCTTACACAAATACCCGTTTTATTATGTATTATATATTTCTATGGTGGCCTCACAAGATAGCTACAGCCCTGCTTATTTACTCTGATGCTCTCACTAGTATATTTGTATGATGATTTTTTTACTGTATTAATTGTGCAAAGTTATTAATAAAAAAACTCGTGGGATCAGGGGAAATTGTGTAGCCCCCAAGGAAGTCATGCTCATCAGGTTAAGAATTGCAACAAAGTCTCCTTACTTTTAATGTCTATTTCAAAGATAAAAAAATTCTGCCATTTGTGCTATCTCTATTTTTACACAGAAATTTTCACCATAAGAGATTATTGTATAAAAATAGTAGTAGCAAAAAAAAAAAAAAAATTCTCTAAAAGTGTCATGAGAAAAGATGGAGACTTCAAGTTCTACAGATAACTAACTTGCACTTAAAAGCCATAATCTAATGGCGCCATACGAAAATTCTTTTATGTGTCAGAAAAAATTATCAGTTGATTGCCAGAAAAAAATTACAAAGCAGTCAGTCAATTTGACGTATTGCAAAATTCGTCAGTATGCAAGTATCATATCGTCGTATATCATATTCGTCAGTAAAGAAAATCTCAAAATTTACTTGTCAATTATAAATGAAATAAAAATTTGCTGATTGTCAGAGAAAAAAAAAAAAAAAAAAAGAGTGATTTTCGCCTATTCAAAAAGGAGTTGTAAATTTTATCCATTGATCGCTGGGGAAAATATCTTACATTTAGTAAATATAAGAATAAATGTCTATAGACATTAAGAATGTAAACACAGACACAGATGGACAAATGTCGGTTTCACGCTGCTCCACTGTGCATATAGATTGCATTTACAAATTTTTTGTTTTAATAAAAAAATGAAATGTTTTTGATGCATAATGCTAATTAAAAAATTATGATCAATTTTTAAATGATCCTTAAACAAAAAAAAAAAAAAAAAAAAAAATCTCAGAAACTTTGTTTAATTTAAGGGGCGAGGCACTTTTTTTAAAGCTATTTTTGTATATTTATTATTTATATCCAAATTAAAGAAATGTTTACTTTTTTTAAATCAAATTAGAGAAAAATTACATGAAAGAAATGGAACAGATTTAGTATAGAATTCCCTGAGCAAAATATGAAATTTAGCACCAAAATAATTCGGAAATTCTTGCCAAGGACTTTACTTACAAAACTGCGATAAATATTTTAATTCATGGCCAAAATGGCAAAATAAATTTAAAAGTTGCCAAGAAAATCTTATGCTAAAGCTGGGTGAAATTGTAGTTAGTGGTGCCCCTTGGCACAGCTTAGCGACTTTTGCAGCGTGATCTGTGCCAGCTCGTAGGCATAATTTACTTTCCAAATGTAAATCACACCAATGAGCTAACATGGATTGCATCAAAAAATGTCAGATTCAGTCTAATAAAGAAAAGTGCTAAAATATATATTTTTAAAAGAAAAAAATTTAAAGGCTTCTTTTTTTTTTTTTTTTTTTTGCCATGAAAATCTGTAGATTAAAGTGGTCAGTATTTCGGTTTATGCTCACATTCCAAACATCAAAACAGAGGAGGGAAAAAAAATGTTACTGAAAACCGCTGATTTGTTATTTATGAAAATCTGTACTGTCACAATCAATATTTTAATATGTGCTTACTTCAGAAACATTAAGATTAAAATAAAATAATTAAAAGATAAAAAGTACTTTTTAATGTATCATGTTTTTAAATTTTCTGAACACCCCAAAACATGTAAATCAGGTGAAATCTCGACTTCCACTTTCGATAATATAAAAGAACTTTAAAATATCTTTCGAATGATCTATTAAAAATAATTTAATCATAATTAGAATTTGAAATATTGAAATTTTAAAATATCACAGCGCCATCTGGCGGTAGAAATTTCTGTAATCTACTGTTCGATTCAAAATCAACAAAGCTTTCTAATGATGTATTACTTATGAAATTATTTTAATTAGTAGCTGAGATACAAACGAAAATCCATTCAGGACACCTCAAAATGTGTAAATCAGGTAAAATCTCGAATTCCACTTTCGATAATATAAAAGAACTTTAAAATATCTTTTGAATGACATATTAAAAATAATTTAATCATAATTAGAAATTGAAATTTCAAAATATTACAGCGCCATCTGGCAGTAGAAATTTCTGTAAGTTACTGTTCGATTCCAACTCAACAAAGCTTTCAAATGATGTATTACTTATGAAATTATTTTAATTAGTAGCTGAGAAACAAAAGAAAACCCATTCAGGACACCTCAAAACGTGTAAATCAGCTGAAATCTCGAATTCCACTTTTGATTCTCATGGAAAGCCTTCGCTGACGATGACATGAGTTTCATGTTTTTTGTTCGCCCAAAGGTGCTCAACGCACCTAAAGAAGTTTTCACTTCAAAAATACATTGTCATCGTGTTCTGAACTATTCGGAAAGTTTCAAATGTCTAGCTTGTCGGGAAGTTACATGATTTCTAAAAATATAATAAACGCTGCCAAAGGCAGCGGAAACCCAAAACAGTTGGCTAAAAATATTTTTAAAAATGCATTGTCACCATGTTCTGAATTATTCTGAAAGTTTCGAATGTCCAGCTCATCGGGAAGTTACATGACTGCTTAAAAATATAATAAACGGTGCCGAAGGCAGCAGGGATCTGAAACAGTTAGCTAAAAGTATTTTAAAAAATGCATTGTCACTGTGTTCTGAGCTATTCTAAAAATTTCCTATGTTTAGCTTGTCGGGAAGTTACATGATCATTGAAAAATATAATAAACGCTGCCAAAGGCAGCGCGGACCCGAAAAATATGGCTAAAAGTATTGTAAAAAATGCATTGTCACCGTGTTCTGAACTATTCTGAAAGTTTCAAATATCTAGCTAGTCGGGAAGTAAGTTAAAAATAAATTTTCTTGTTGAGTCATATAAACGCTGCCGAAAGCAGCTGGGATTCAAAACAATTGGCTTAAAATATTTTAAAAATGCATTGTCATTTTCAACCTTTAGTTTTTATAACTAGAGGACACAACTTTCTACCCGTCTCCAAGAAAAGTAGAACTATTATGTCTGGAGTTACATAACAGTGTATTTCCTCACTAAATATTTTTCTTCGTAGAGTGAGCAAAATGTTTCTCTAGCATTGGCTAACCCTAGCATCAGGCTTATCTACTGTTTTCTTTTTTACTGTCGCAATTTCCACCTTTCTACTCATGAATTCCACTAAATTCTTAATGTTTACATCTCAAAATTATGAACTGCTGGATTTATTTTTTATTATTTGGCTATTTTTATTAAGTTTTTTCAGTTTTTTTTAATGCTTTGTTAGTTCAGGAAAAATTACTAAATAATCATGAAATCATAACCAATCACAAATAAAAAATAAAACTTACAGCACACAATCACAGTCACACTGCATAAATGCTCAAAATTCCCAATCGTGGGAATTAGCAATGTGTATGTCTGTATGCTTCGCATAGATAGGGGGAAAAAAAAGAACACTGGATACTCATATCTCAAAATGCATGAAACTTGAACTTGTAAAACATTTTCTAGTTCAGCAGTCAGTTAATAAAACTTAGAACATACAATCACATGATATAAATACTCAAAATTCCAATTCGCAATATCAGTAATACGCATGCCTGTACACTTTGCATAGATGAAAAATTTAAAAAAAAAAAAAAAAAATGGATATCCCTTAAAGGGCAAAATTAACGGTCGCCACCGGCCACGTGGCGACTAAATAAAAAAAGATGGCGATTAAAAATTATGCATCGATCGCCACTAAAGTCGCCACTTTTGTGATCATTAAAAGATTCTAAAAATCGAGCGACAATAAGCAATCGAAGCCTTATGATTTCCAATCTTTTTCCATCCATGGCATAAATGTCACTGTTCATTTTAAAGTTGCTTTGTTATATTTTACAACCTATAAAGAAGTAGAATTGTTTAATATATCTCACTCATAATTTTTTTGGACCCCCCTTTCCCTCCCCCTAACGATCCATGATCACACAGCTTATAGAAAGCTTTATAATTTCTAATCATTCTCCATTTGCCGCAAAAGTATAAATATCTATTTTAAACTCGCTTTATTAGATTCTAGAATCTGTAAAGAAGTAGAATTGTTTAATATCTTTTACTCATAATTCTTGTAATCCCCCCCCTCCTCCTCCAACGATTGGCAATCACATGCTCTACTGAAGCCTTGTGTTTTACAATCTTTCTCCATCCATAACATAAATGTAAATATTCATTTTAAACTTTCTTGATTAGATTCTAGAACCTATAAAGAAGTATATAGATGTATCCCCCCCCCCCGCACATGTGCGCTTCATTTCAACTAGCAGTTAATGATCAAATGTCCTGCAAAGCACAATCTTTTTCCATTATTATCTCCATAGTATTTAGTGTATATTTAACCCATTTAAGATATTTGTCAAATGTGTGTATCAAAATTTGATTTGGCTTAAATGTGCATTTTTCAAAAATTTTTGTATTTGCTTTCTTTTGTGTAGAAATCTTTCTTTTTCCTTCCTATTTTAAAGTAGAAATCTCCCTTTTTAAAGCTACAAATTTTTCAGCTAAGTAAATTATTTTTAATGAATCAGCTAAGTTTCCATATCTATACTTTTTAAGAGGAAATATTTTAACTCTATTGAAATAAAATCGTTTAAAAAAGTGTGTCTTTAGAAATAAGAAAAAATAATAAAACTGCTAACTGTATTTGCACATGACCATGTAAAAGGTTGTGATGATGATGAATCAGCTGATTCGTTTACTAGAAAATATCAATGTGAACTGTGAATGATAACAGCTTATTTCACTTAAATAAATTGAAAAAAAAGTACTACGGAATTATCTGAAAGATAAAAACTTTTGCTGTTTTTATTACAGCCCTAAGCAGATTTTAATTCAGGATGTGCAATTTAGGATTTTTAAAAAGAGCGTAATTACAAATTACAATTTCAGTGTCCATGTGTTAATTTTATTATTATATGTATTTTTTATTTTATTTTTCTTGTGGTGATTATACCACAAAATGGTGACAATCATTTTTGCTGTCTGAAAGAAATAGTCTTATCATGTGAAAAGTGGCCACTAACTTAAAAAAGTGGCTACTAATGAAACTGGCAGTACCGGCCACTGGCCACTAATGAATTTTCCCAGTTTTGCCCTTTATCTCAAAACACATGAAACTCAAAGATTTAAAAACTTTGCAGTTTAGTAGTCAGTAATATGTACTTATGACTACACTTCGCTTACATGATAACGAACAAATAAAAAAATAAAAAAAAAATAAGCATCATTATAGATACCCCTGTCTTAAAATACAATTTTTTGTTGAAGCAATCAGTAATATGCATGTCTGTACACTTCACATACATGAAAATCAAATAATAAACATCACTGGATACCCATATCTTAAAATGCATAAAACTTAAAAATATACAAAATTTTGTAATGCAGCAATATGCGCGTCTGTATGCTTTGTGTACATAAAAAAAAGAAAAAGCAACAGTTTAAACAGTTTTTAACCAACAAAAATCACATTTTATAATCTATTTAAAAAGCACAAAAATACGTAATAATCAAACATATTTTTCAAAAAACAAGTAAAGCAAAAATTCATGGATATTTAGATATTTTATAAAATAGAAAATCACAGCTCACTTACCTCTGTTTCATGTCTGTAATTCATGAAGCACCTTCGCCTTTGATATACTCCCCCCCCCCCTCCTCCAAACTTCCTTCTGATTTAATGTCAATATCTGTCATTTGATTGGGGGGGGGGGAGAATAACCAAATAACTACTAGAAAACCACAACCCTCTCTTTACATTATGACACATATTATGCCTCATTTCTTTCACTTTAAAACAATTTCTATACATCCATGCAAAACCATTGATTTTAACTTTACATTCTGTTAAAATCATATTTTCATTACACACAGGCCAAACATAAAAAGACACAATTAAACTCTCTTTCATACACTACTCAAGCACACCCTTATTTCCCAAACTATGCCAATAGAAAAATATCTTTCATTGTACTTATCATATTTCCTTAACATTCATTGACGGTAATATTCATTCAGAAATACGGAATGGACAGCCATATGGACTATTTAAGTAATATATATACAGAAAGTACCTTTAACCAACAAACCAGACCACCACTGACATAAATGTCAGAAATATGTCTAAAAATTCAAATACTTTCTTTTTCAAAGAAAAAAAGAAAAGAAAAAACATGCATGCAGTCATGCTAAATAACAAACTTCAACCCAATCTGTGTTATGCAGCAGTGAATTACATAACAGATGATGCAAAGAAGCAAAAGTAAACAGAAAGCTCATAACTTCTACAGAATGTTTATCTAGTGTACTCACGAAATATTCTAAACATAAGAGGCAGTAGAAAGTCAATCTTACCCTAATTTTTTATTTTTCCAACTTTTATGCAGTATTTATATTATAAATAAAACTCTTAACCTTTACTTAAAAAAAAAGAAAAAATTCCTTTTTAAGAGTTTGAAATAAAAATGTTGATTATGCTTTGCTGGCCCAGCTCATATAAAAATTTACTTTTGTTTACTAGCTCATCTTGTTCAGACTTCTGATTCACATAAAACAACCTCATTCTACGAAGTCATTGTCCTGAGAGATGTGTCTTGCTAAAATTTATAGGTAGTGCACAGAAAATTATTCATATGTGTTAATTGCTTGGAATTCCAAAGAAATTTTTTACAAAGAATATTGCGAAATAAATAAAATAAATGAAAGTATGTCACAAACACACATTAATATGGTATATGAAACTTCAACATCATTTCAACAATCTCTTACACAACTTATGAATTTTTTGTAAAAGTCAGGGTTCAATCAAGGCAAAATTTGGGTCCCTTTTGCGGCCCTTCATAAATTTCTGCATCATAAAAAGGGACCCTTCACAAAATTCAAATTCATAAAATGAGCCCCTGCACAAGACTTTGTTTTATAAAAGTGATCCTTTTATTAAATATTTTCATGCTTTCATTTCAGTATTATTTTTAATTAATGCCTTAATTTGGCTCAACAAAACTATTAACTTGACATTAAGCAGTATAAATGGTGATTGTAAAAATGGAAGATTAAACCTGGATCAATCCCTGAAAGTTTGTATGTATACAAAGTATAAAAGGTTTTTTTTTTCGAAAATGCATTCATTATTGCATTAAGTGTAACACATTCACATATATTAATTACGAAAAATTACTTTACAAGCTTTAACATATATACAGACTTAAACATCAATGGAACACACAAAATAATTAAATCTATTAATACTTACATGTATGAAGTCACTGCACTTCACATGATTTAACAACTTCTAATGAAAAATGATGACAATTTCTGATGAATATGTGATGAAATTATTTTCATTCCACTAAATTCCACAATTTTTAAATATTCAGAATTGTAGACAACACACAGAAGATACCTCATCAGGCTGATTCACTTTTGCTAACAATAAATCTGGAAATTGTTTGTAGAACTTTCTTCAAATCAAATCTTTCAATTGGATTATAGCTTTTCAAGAAACACAGACATGCCATAATGGCCCCAGTTTTGAACTTGAGAGCACAAAACAAGCATGCCGCATCACTTAAAATTTGCCCCATAATATATTATGTTTTATCTCACTTTGTTTCTTATTTACAATATATGTTTATAAATAAATAAGAAAGCTAGATGCCCAAATGGTGACATTTGTGATATTTTGTTACAAGAGGGTTTTTTCATCCAGTTAATATCAAAACAATTTAGAAAAAATTATGTATATACCTAAAAGTGAAAAACCAGTATATTTACCAATGAAAGAATTTTATTATCCCTAAAAGTTAAAATTTACTGCCTCATTTAGCTATTTAAATTAAGAAAACTTTACATGTTTTGATAATAGGCAAATCACAGCATAATATAAAACTTTTTAAAAAATAACGATCTTTTTTTTTTTTTTATTAGTTATTTTTTGATAATTAACACTTATGAAAAATATTACCAATATAAGTTCAGAAATTGAAATTATAAACACTGCAATCCGTCGGTGAAGTTTTAAGATATCTTTATTTAATAATAAATAAATAACCGTGCATATTACTCCGTAATACGTATGTAGAAGCCCAACATAACAATAAAATTTACTTCAATGTACATATAGAGAAAAAAACTTATTTTACCCATTCACATTCACATTAAAAATAAAAACAAACATGTTTCCGTTTAGCAGTAGCAGACGAAAAGTATGAAGAAACGAGCTATCGTAAACAGTTTCACTCGGTAATTCCTCATCGAAAGTGTTTCGATGGATTTACCATCAAAACTTTTCGATGCGCTTGGCTCAGAGTACGAAGTGATCGAAAATTCAAATTCGCATCGAAACATTACGTCAAAGTGACGTCACATTCGATCATCGAAACATTTCGATGTGTTCGTGGTAGCACCCAAAGTCACTTTCCCAAAATATTTGGTGACTGAATATGTAATATAGTTTTGTATATATTATCTTACACTTTTTAATATTATATATTGTTCATTGTATTTCTATTTTGCATTACTTACTATGTTACTATTACATATTATACTGTATCAAGCATTTATTGTATTGAACTTTTGCATTTTATCGTTCACCTTGTTCACTGGGGGGATACTCTGTGGTGTTCTATCTATCCTCCCTGGTGCATTTTATGAGATGGCGCTGCAAGCGCACGAAAAGCACTACAACTTTTCTCTCTGTAAAAAGTTTTGTTTTGGATTCTGCCATGTTCGAACGGGTCGGCGTTAGTTCACATCCATCGGCAGTTGTGACGTCGTCACTGCATGTCACATGATCAAAATAGTAGATTGCGTCATCGGTTGCTGCTAGCAGTTTACCTTCAGGATTATTTTCTATCATACATTAGCGGGTACCGATAGCATAGTGGATAGCACATCCGACTGTAGTCTCAAAGTACTTCGGTTCGATCCTGGAGTTGGAATTTTTGTGTCATTTTGTAATTTTGTGTTTTAAGTTCATTTTTCATATATCTTACGTATTTTTGTGTTACTTTATAGATTTAAATCTGAAAATTTTCCCTTTATAGGCACCTCTCTTCACTTCCCTAAATCAAAGAAAAGAAATTTTTGAAATATGTAATCTTAATAATTAAGTCCTGGGAAGTTTTCTAAAAGTATTATAAGTAGTTTAAAATTAATAGTAAATAATAGTAATTGAGTTAAGTAATAGTACTCTAATTATTACTAGTATGCTATTGATTAAAAAATATGGGGTGACACACACACTTCCTTCTCTTAACTTTCTAGTTATAGAAGCACTTTAATGTGGCATATATTTCTGTGTGTAAGGGGGGCGGGGGAGGGGAGAATCTATCATCACCTTCACTCATTATTTGAATGTTTAACAAACATTCATGAAATATTCATGGTTGTTATAAAACTAAAATATACATTTAAAATTATTCGCAGAACTTTACTCACCCCACTATTGGAAACTTATAGTTCTTAAATCAAAAATTTCAAGTGGCATTCCCATACAATTTTTCAAATACGAAATTTGAACTTCTATAATTTTCATGTTTTTAACTTAGAATGATAGCAGACTCAAAGCTAAAAATTTGATATATGTATTCAGAAAACCTCAAAACGTGCAATTGTAGCAAAATTCTAAGTCAAAAATGGCCCAACCAGTTACCAAGTAGCTCTGAGCTCAAAGCTGGTAGACGGGAATTGCTGGGTTCGATCCCAGATTGCATACATTGACTTAAACATTTGAAATTTTCCATAGTTTTCTCTGAAACTTGTATAAATATGGGCTAGAACTTCTTAGAAAGACCTCCATGGAGGGCACACCACCTTTGACCTAAGACTCATGTGTTGCCAGTCGGCCTTGCACACAAACACACCTAAATCAAAAATTGGACTCCAAAACAAAATATTGTCTGCCGTATAAATACGAGAAAGTAATTATAATTTCTGGAGCCCTGTATATATATTTATTATGCAGTGTATTTGACCTTAATTATTACTCAACACATTTTCTTAGTTCTGCTGATAATGGTCACCTTTTAGTTTCGAAAATGGTACATTTTACAATTCTTATAATGTAAGATTTCAAAAGTTTCAGCTTTTGATTGACATAGTTTCTATAATGAAATGATTCGTTTAAATATTAAAGATGCGTAAATATTAAACTTTGTGTGTATGGTACCAGAGGGCTAAGGCAAAAAACACGAAGCAGGAGCATAAGATTGAATTCCTAGTTTGTTTGAATAGACAAAAATTAAATTTATTTAATTTTGAAGAAACTGGGGGGGGAAGCCACCTACTTAAAATAAAGTAACAAGTAAAGCAGGAAAAAAGAAATTTCTAAATTAATATTCCTTTGTAATGACTCTTCATTAAATTATTGGTATATTTTGTTTTTACTGATACTGAGCAAACTAATTAGCAATATTTTGGATTTTTTAATAAATTGGTATTATCAGAAAGATATTAGTATTACTTTTCCTTTTGTAATAATTTTCCCTTGAGAAAGATGTTGTCAAATGAGTATTTTTTCATAATAATTCGTCTATTGTTTTAATTTTATAGGATTAATCTTTATTTCTTATGCTATTTCTAATTTATTTGTTCGAATTTTTCCTTTATCACAAAAAATTATCTATTCTTATACATATAAATATTTCTTGTATATTGTTTGAAAAGGTTTTTATAATATAATAATAATATTTCATAATTATGATGATCAAATACCAGGAAGAAAGACTTGAATAAATCAATAAACAATTACTACAAAGCAAAATATATAGAAAAGTTTATAAATACTGAAAAATAATTTTGAAATTTACAAAATTACAACTATATTTTTATCAAGGACTATAGCAGTAGGTTAATAGAAAATGAGTTGGTTTTAGCACAGTAATATACCAGATTGTGTAGTATCATTGCCATTGCCCAACAACTCACAGATTTCAACAATGAATTAAGACATTTAAAAAATGAAAATAATAATAAAATAAAAAATATCAAACATTTCTCTCTCTCTCTTTTTTTTTTTTTTTTTTTTTTAATAATAAAAAAAAAAAAAAAAAAAAAAACTATCAAGTATCATTGCATATATTTAAAAAATATAGATCATTATTTCTTATTTATTTATTTATTTTTTATTAAGCAGAAAATAATTCCAATTTTTTTATACATGTAATGTCTGTCACACAATTTTTTTTTTTCTTTAATGAGACAAAAGCCCTGTGTGTGTAAATTAAAATTTCTGGACTCCGGATGTATTTCAGTTTAGAGCAAATGAGTGACAAAGATCAATTACTGAAAACATGCTTTGTTGTCATGTTCGTCACGCTATATCTTTACCTTAGTAAATGTAATTATTTTTTCTTAGATTAAAAAAAAAAAAAAAAATGTATTATTTATGAGAAAAACATATAGATATATCGGAACACCAAAATTCATTAAGATAAATTTAAATTTAGTATTTAAAATTGAACAAGAAAGCTGTGTGATATCATGTCTGTCACAAATGAAATTAACCATTACACATTGCAAGCAGATTGTCAATAAAGAATTAAAAACATATTTTTTTTTCTGAATGTTTAGAAAAGAATCACTAATGGATCAGAATTTTACGATTGTACTATATTTTACTTCAATTTAAACCTTGTCGCTTTTGAAGCAAACAAATTTAGATAATTTTTAATTTCGTGTTATATTGTTCTTGGAAAACAATTATAAATTCCTCAAACGAAATCTCATTATTATTTCTGCATATATATTTCATTATTCTGGCATAAACAGAACACACAAAACGACCTTTCTAAGCTTTGTCTATTCACTGGATAAAATCCATGCAAAATTGCCGGATTCCTTTTAACTCTTTAGACACACCCCCTTCTGACGTCACGACTGCCGATGGATGTGAACTAACGCCGACCGTTCGAACGAGAGAAGTGTGTTCGCTTGTAGATAGTTCCTCGTTATGTTAATAAATAGTTTATTTTTCTACATTGGAGTCATTAATTCAAAATACGCCGACACGCCATTACATAACTGAGTGTTAAGCAACACACTTCAGGAGAAAGGGACCTTAAGGGTGAGTATTCTGAATTTATTCCCTGGTTTTATGAACAATTTAGTTGAGTTGCCTATAATCGTCACGTAGTCAGTTTGCTTTAATCACCGTAGAGTTAAACTTTAAGTTTCGAAAAAGTAGCTTGTGTAGTAATGTAGACACGACACTGTACAGCAGCTTAAAAATTAAGTTTTATTGTTCACGCGAATAAAACTACTTGTATCGGTTTAAATTCAAACAAACGCATAAACTGTAAGTTTATAACTATTTTGACACTAACCGTAAATATGTTTACTGTAAAGTTTAATGAATTCAAATTATCTAGCTTTTGTAACTTTAAAAATATCAGCATTTGAGAGACGCATTACCTATCGTACAAATCAATTTTTTTCTACGGAAGCATATTTGTGTATTTCATCGATTAACAGCAAAGTTTGGTATTTGGGAGATGTAGCTTTAAAAAGGGCTCAAATTTCATCGATTAGCAGCCAGATAATTGTATATTTCGTTAATAATTAACCCTATTTTCGATATAATTAACCGCAAAAATATCACGAATTTTAGGAAATCAGCTTTGAAAGAAGAGTGAATTTTACCAATCAGTTTCAAAACTATAGTATATTATTAGCAATTATTTGCTATTAAACGTAGATTTTGTAAATTTGCTGTGAAATAATTACGAATTTCGGCAATCGGTCGTAAATTCTGTCAAATACGGGAAAAACAGCATATTTATTTAATTAACGGTAAAAACATAATTCTACCTTCCCCCCCTCCCCTTACATTTTGTAAGTGATATATTTCATTCAAAAATGTAAAAATTTTCAAAATTGTTTCTCATAAAAATCTGATTTTGTCTTGGCACATTCTATGATATAATATTATCTATACAAGCTTTTTTTTTATATCTGATTTTTCTTTTCTTTTAAAATTTCATTATTTTGTTTATTTATACCTTGGATACATTGCTGCTATAAAAAAAATTAGTAAGTAATTATTATTATTATTATTATTTTTTTTTTTTTTTTTGGGGGGGGGGGGCTACATTTTGTAAGTGATATATTATGAAGATGTTATAGTGCCCTTTTTGAATTATTGAGAATATTATAGTGCCCCTTTTCAGAATATTAAAGTACCCTTTTATAGAGTTCCCGCCAGCGGCCCTTTTGTTCTAGAGTCAACACTAATAAGAAGCAATAAATATAAATAAACTAAATTTAAAAATATATATGAGGATATTAAAAAATAAAAGTAAATAAATAAATAAAATATTAATATTAGCCAACATAGGTAAATTCAACCCCCCCCCCTTTTCAAAAAGAAAAATAATGATATAATATAGAGTAATAAAAATAAAATAAATAAATAAATGATTAAGTGTAAATAGCTTAAAAGCATATAAGATAATTTTTTTTTAAATGTTATTATTATTATTGTCATTAAAATATACATATTAAAACATCTTGAATATCACATTAACAAATTTTTTGAAGAGAAACTTTTTAGAGAATAATTATTCAATTAAAGGAAATTCAATGTGTATATAATATCAGTACAAAAACCCTTAACGGGTTAAAAGTTTGTGACACAGCTACTTCATAAGAATTTGAAATATGGGTCTTAAAAATAATGATATCAAATTTTAAGTGATAGATTTTCTTATTTGATCATTTGCTTTTTTCTTTTATTTATATTTACAATGCAAACATAATATTTTTAACTTCAAGATAAGACAAATATATAAAATATACTCACTAAAGCTTTTTCATTTTCATTTCAATTTCAAAATAATAGTTTTAAAAGGAATGATATAAAAATTTCAGTGACGCCTCGGTGTTATTTTAAAAGATTTGTTTTTAGATTCCATTAAAATTACTTTTGTTTTCTCTAATAAAGTACATTTACACATTGAAACAGTGTTTTTAAATTTCAAATAAACTGTCAAATAATCACACTTTCACTGAGTTTGCATTATAAATTGAAATTATTTATTTCAATAAATTGATTTGTCTTTTGCGTCACGCTATCCAAAACTGCGAGTAAAATTTGTGCAAATGTTTTCTTTGCATCACACTATCTCTTTGCACAGATTCTCCCTTAGTTGGATACTATGATACAAAGTAACATTTACATAAATTTTACTCGCAGTTTTGGATAGCATGACGCAAAAGACAAATCAATTTATTGAAATAAATAATTTCAATTTATAATGCAAACTCAGTGAAAGTGTGATTATTTGACAGTTTATTTGAAATTTAAAAACACTGTTTCAATGTGTAAATGTACTTTATTAGAGAAAACAAAAGTAATTTTAATGGAATCTAAAAACAAATCTTTTAAAATAACACCGAGGCGTCACTGAAATTTTTATATCATTCCTTTTAAAACTATTATTTTGAAATTGAAATGAAAATGAAAAAGCTTTAGTGAGTATATTTTATATATTTGTCTTATCTTGAAGTTAAAAATATTATGTTTGCATTGTAAATATAAATAAAAGAAAAAAGCAAATGATCAAATAAGAAAATCTATGTATATTTTAACTAACAGAAAAGCGTCACTTAAAATTTGATATCATTATTTTTAAGACCCATATTTCAAATTCTTATGAAGTAGCTGCGTCACAAACTTTTAACCCGTTAAGGGTTTTTGTACTGATATCATTACTTTTTAGAGGTTGAGTTCAAAAATGCGAATTTTCACACAAATTGGTTTTTTTAACCGCAAAATGAAATTATTAAAAAAAAAAAAATTAGAAAAAATTTAAAAAAATAAATTTTTGGAAAATGAGTACTAATTTAACTATTTTGAATTTTCTGAATATGAAAATGGTTTTTAAAAAATGAGTTTGATAACAATAACTAATGATAATCTGTTTCAAAATTTATTTTCAATTTGATTTTGAGTACTGAAAGAGTGCTTGACAGAAGTGCAGTAACTGGAATAAACTAAATTTAATAAATATCAGGGTTGGCAGGTTTTTGATGGTTTAAACCACAGTTTAAACTGCCATGTCAAAAACCTTAAATTTTACATTTCTTGGTATATTTTAACAATGAAGTAGTCATATCTAGAGTAATAAAAAAAAAGTCCTTAGTTTATATGTCTCCCATTGTTAAAAATAATTCTTAGAAGCGTATTATCTGTTTCTTATGAGTGCTAATGATTTCTATTTAAGTATAAAAAACAGATATTTATTATCTTTACAAAAAACAAAAATTCAAATATAGGAATTTGTATATTCTAAGGTGAACCACTTATTGCATTTTAAGTTGATAATTAAAAGATACCGTAAGTATTTTACCTCAATGAATGAAATTACTGTGCTATTAAATAATGCATTATGTTCTTTCATTTTAGGTTATATTCAATAGCATGCTTTAATGTTGTATGATTAAAAATTAGAGGTATTGCATGACTAGTTGAACTAAATTTTAATATGAATTACATAATGCATTTCTATTTTTAATTAAGGTGATGATGGACAGTATATATCTCTTTTGTAAATTACTGCCATAAAGGTGTGAAAATTTGCATTTATGTGCATTGAAATTTAATATTACATTAAAATTTCAAGTGGAGTCACTCCAGTTTTTTTTTTTTTTTTTTTTTTTTTTAGATACATTTGATTGCTAAAAATTTTCATTGAAATTTCAGCATTTAACATAATTTTAAAAATTAACCTATCATTTAATTCACAAAGTAATAACCTAATACATTTAATATATTAACCATAATGCTAAAGTGAAGAGAAAAAAATTAGCAGGAAAAATTTAAAAATTTTCAAAAAAAAAAAAAACAAAAAAAAAAAGATTTTTTTTTAAATTATTATTTAGTTAGTTTTAAAGAATTTTTAATATATTTAATTATATTACTATAATTTACCACCTATATATACAAATTTTTATAGCTCTAAGACAATTTACAAAAAAGAAGATTTATAATGTTCACTCTCACTATAAGATGATACATTGATATGTTTCCTAACATAAAAACTTTTTTCTGAGGAAAAAAAAAAAATATATATATATATAGATAATGAAAGTTAGTTCATATAGTACACTGCAACTTAAAAATATCCATAAAATCATTTAACATTATAGTTTCCATTTCTCACGTATGGTTTTTGATGGTTTAAACCAGTTTTTGACGTCAAAAACCAACCCTGTAATAACATTACCTCAATTTTTAGCCTTTGCACTTCGTAGTTAAAGGCATCAAAGCATTTAATACAATACTAGCTAAAAATTTGATGGAATACTCAATGAGTAATATAAAAATCTTCACCTAGCATCTCACACATGGTATTTATTTGACTTATTTTAAAAATCAATTTGACTAGCAGATAATTAAAAATTTTCTTCTATCATTTGTTCTGCTTTAAGTTTTAAATTTTTCATATTAATTTATTTTTTAAGTATAAGCATATTCATTTTTTAACTTTCATGTACATAAAAAACTTAAACCTTTGAAAAATGTATTTTTATACCTGCTGTTTTTTTTTTTTTTTTTTTTCTGAGCTTATGAATGTATTTATACTTAATAATAATAATAAATTAATCAAAAAATAAAAACTTACTTAAAACAGAACAAACAGTAGAAGAAAGTTCTTAATTATCTGCTGGCAAACTGATTTTTGAAATAAGTCAAATACCATGTAACTGACAATGTAAGAAATTTTTTAAGATGATAAAAAACTAGCATTTTGAAAATCACAAAGAAAATGTTTATTATGACAAAATAGATTTTTTAAAATCTAGTCAAAAGTTAAGCGTAAAAAATGATGCCTGATTGTGATTTCATGCTATTTTAGGAAGCTTACGGTTTCCATTTTCATATAACCAGTGTCCAATTATATATATTTATTCATCTTTGTTTATATAAACATTGATGTAAAAAAACTATCACTTATTCGGATACAACCTACTGCTGAGCATAAAGGGTGTTTATTTGGTATTTTAAGAACAAACAAAATTAATGTGAAAAGCAGAAAGGGGGGTTAGCAATTAAATAGAGTAAAGGCTCTTTTACGATATATATATATATATACATATATATATATATATATTATATAAATACAGTGAAACCTAGATCTATCATTCCTGCATCCATCGTTTATCACATTGATCGTTTTATTAATTCCTCTTCTTAAGAATGAAAGTTTATGAGTAATAACATGGAATTTTGAGAAATCATAAGGATGGTGAAAGAATATGCACGTGCAGCGCACGGGTCTACGCTGCCAAAGGCAGTGGGGACCCGGTGTAAGTTTTTACCTGATCACAAATAATTTTTTTTTTAATTTCTTTTCTTAAGAGTAATGTTAATGAGTGATAATATGCAATTTTGAGAATACATTCATTATAGTGATTCATTTAAAAATACTGACCCGCTAGCAGGCGAAGGCAGAGGGGACCCGGTGCGAGTTTTTACCCAATCAGAAATGATTTTTTTATTATTATTATTCCTTTCCTTAAGAATAAAATTTTATGAGTAATAACAATTTTCAGCAATCATAAGGGTGGTGAAAGAATACACGTGTGCAGCGCTCATATATATGCATTCGTTCGCGCGCATTGCGCACGGGTCTACGCTGCCGAAGGCAGTGGGGACCCGGTGTGACATTTTTCCCAACCAGAATTTTTTTCTCTCTTTTTTTATCACGTGATAAAAATTAATGCAATTTTGAGAATTCATTAATTATAGTGATACATTTGAAAATAGTGACCAGCAAAATAAAATATTTTTAAAAAGCAACATACATAAAGATGCCCGTTTTCTCTGCCAACGGCAGACAAATCCTATGTTATTGGAGAAATTTGTTATGAGAATTGTTCATTATCTAATGATTTTTCTTTCTTTTTTTTCCCAATTCTGTACTTACATTCAGAAAATTCACAAACTTCGAATTTGTTCTTGTTTTTCAAAATCAGTTTGATTTAATTTTTAATGTTTCATGTTGTATTTATGAAGTGCAAAAAAGCACTTAGTTCATTTTTCCCCCTGCTTTTTATAGATTTATGAAGTATTAAAAATTAAAGAAATTTTGAGAAAAACAAAAACAAATTTAATTATTCTGCATCGTTTAGCTCAAAAAGGGAGATCCTTCGTTTTATTGAAGGATCGAAATTGTGGTGGCAAGTCTTCGGATCACCCTAAGAGGCGAGTTCTAGACTGTCGCCAATTGCTAATAGCATAGCACTAGTACAACATAAAACCCTCTGGATTTTTTAATTATGTAAATAGAAAAAAAATTGATTGAGTCATTCTCATAACAATTTTCCCAATAAAATTAAAGGGAATTCACCTGTTGTTAATGCTATGTGGAGAGTCTCAGAGAGCTATAGAATGCACACAAACACTTTATTTATATTGTTTACTCAACTATTATATGTATGCATAACAGCAGAGAACTACAGGAATATTTTATGCATTAAAATATAAAAATACCTTAAAATTTAGCCACGCTTTGTATTTTAGGTTAAATTTAGTGTATTTTATTGTTTGTGTCTGAAAAAGTTCATACTCTTTCTTCAACTCAAAGCTCTGAATACTTTTTTTTTTTTTTTAATCAATAAATATCTTCTTTTACAATGGATAAAAAGTTTGCAGAATTAAAATTATTCTGATGAGTAAAACTGTAAACACCTGAATCATTAATAAAATTTCTCATGGCCTTAAAAAGCCCACAACAGGATTCACAAAACAATAGGAAAAAAATATTGAGTGGGATTCTCAAACTCTAATTAAAAAAAATAAAAAATAAGCAGATATTTCAAATTTAAGTGAGAATTATGTAATTTACATTTTGTAAATTTCTTTTTAGAGAATTACAAATGCAAATTAAACAACAACAAAAAAAAAAGTAAATGTTAAAATTGTAAATTTATTTATTTATTTTCTTTTCATTTTTGTGGCTAAGGACAGATACTTCTTCAATATTCGTAATCTAAATTTTCATCAAAAAATGCAGAAAGAATTGCTCAAGTATTTATTATTAAGAATTGCTTAATCTGCTTCAAAATTTATTTTCAATTTGATTTTGAGTACTCAAGAGTGCTTGACAGGAGTGCAGTAACTTTAATAAACTAATTTTAATATATAATTATTGCAATTTTTAGCCTTCACTTGTTTCTTGATAAAATAAACAATTCATAAATCCTCTTAACAAACATTTACAATTCAGAAGTATTTTGAAATAATTACATAATATTTCCTCTTTTTTTACTTTTATCAAGAAATTCAAAAGAAGTTAAAAAAAAAAAAAAAAAAAGATCACTACAGGCTTCAAAGCAATTAATAAAATACCCAACTAAACTAAAAAATTGATGAAATACTCAATGAGCAATGTAAAGAAAATTGGGGGAAATCCCCCTTATAATATATTTTTGAACAGGATTTTTCTAAATCATGTTAGTCTCGAAATACCGCTCTCTAATGTGAACCCTGCACAACTCTACAGCAATTGGTTTTGAGTAAATGTTTTAGTTTTTTTTTTTTTTTAATTAGTTATTCATATTTAAATAAAGTTTATAAAATTAAACTTCATTATAAATATTGAAATTTGCCAACTCGATCCCCTTTCTGGGAACTAAAAATGGTTGAGAGAAAGCAATATACCTATATATAAACAGAAATGTATTTTCATAACCTCCATTTCCAAAATCGAAACTTTTACTCAACAAATTTGTTCGAATAATAGAAGAATTCCAACTAAATAAATAGAATTTCAGAATAGAAGTGTAACTTAAAAATAATTTAACAAGCATTAAAATTTAAAAAATAAAATATACAGGATATGCAACTTAAAATTAAATTTCTTTCTATTTTAACTAGAGGTGAATCTAGGTTTTTCAAAATGGCACTCTATTTGTAAATATTACAAACAATTTGTGCAAAAATTGTAAATTTTTGAAAATTAAAAATTCTTTCTGAATAATTAATTAAAATGTACAAAGCAATTTTGAAATGCATTTTAAAGTTAAGAACAGAACAATTGTAAAATAACATAACTAAAAATGTCGGTTGGGTAAATATAAAGAATTTCAAATCACTCTATAATATAATAAAATTTAACTGTTAGACCGGTAGCAGAAATAGTTGCTTTAAATTTTGAGGAAAACTTATTATGAAGCAGTAAAGTTACCAATTTAATAGTTCAATCAAAATTAATTGCTCAATATGCTATTATTTTGCAGCTAATTAATAAAATTTGTATATATATATATTTTTGTAAAGCTATTCCTGAAATTTAATTTTTTGCTTCTGATCGTCAACATACACAATTATCTTGTTTACTAATCTATAAAATTTGCCCTTTTTTTCAAAATTATTTTTTGAAATGAGCGATAATTTTGTGGCATATTAAAATATGGCATCAAATTGCCACTTATTGAGAAACTATGCTTCATGACAATTAATTACATAAATAAGAGTTTATTTTATCACTCTAATCGACAATATTTATTTATTTTTTGCAGAATCATTCGCCCCAAACTCACAAATTTTATGTTTAATAACACAAATAATTGCAAAAATTCATGATTATTTCTTTGCCAATCAAAAAAATTTGATTTTTTTCAAAGAGGTTTACCAAAATATGCAATAATTTTGTAACCTGTTACTGAAATGTACAAGCATTTTGTTGCTAACAATCCAAATATATCTTTAATGAAGCAAAATTTTGGAAATAGGCTTATTTTGCTGCAAATCGCTGAAACTCAACCATTTTTTTCAAGATTATTTACATTGAAATATGTCATTTTACGGCCTAATATTGAAATATGAAATTATTTCACTGCTAATTATAAATATTTAAAAAATATTTCCCATAATACACAATTATTTCTTCGCAAAACAAAATAATTCAATTTTCTGGCTTTCTTTAAAGGCTATTTACCAAATTACACGCACTAATTTTGCAGCTCATTATGAAACCATTTCTTTGTTCATATAGCCAGAAAAAATTGAAAACTCTCTGCACACTAAGTATTTGACCAAACACTTCCTGCAAAAAAAATCTGTGGGGTTATACAAATACAACACAGGGTTAAGGAAATTTTAGAAATTTTTATCAGTCAGATTTTTTTTTCTTACCAGTGAGCAATATATGAAACTTAGTCTATAATCTTTGCAGCAAAATTTACGCAAATGTTAGGTGAATTTTCCATTTAGTTTTATTCTTTTAAGTTCTCAAAGCACCGTTTCATAAAATAGTCTTCAGCATAAATTAATAACAACTTAAAAAGATAAAACCTGAAGTAGTTGCCAATTCAAACACTTTTTATACTATTGGGAGAAGTTTTCCTGAACATACATATATAGAGAGAGAACACAGACTTACTCAAAATAGCCGAGAACAAGTTTAATATATATTTCATTCAGAATAGTAGTAAATATTTTTTATTATTGACAATTTTTTGTTCGGAAGGAACTTAACGATACGGTAAGGAAATCGAATGTTGTTAATAAATTTTAATATTTAAAACGAAATATTAAATCATGAATAACTTATTTTTTAAGAAATAAAACTATAAAACACTTACCTTTATTAATAATAATACTATTATTAAATAAATTATATAAAAAACAAGTTTTCCTGAAAAAAAAAAAAAAAAAAGAAAACGTTACTGGATTCAGAAAGATCCCATTAATAACATATATTAATTACAAGAAAATCGTTCATGCCGTTTTAGAGATATTTTTTCATGAATTTAGTCCATTACATCCTTACACCACACATATTCCCTTTTTGGCTTTAAATTGAGATTCAGATCTCAAAATATACTGCATGTAGAAATATAAAATTTTCAGGGAAGTAAAAAGACTATTTTGAAAAGATCAGAGCAAAATATCGCATATTTGCTGACATATTAAGTGTCGGCTTTTACAAATCTCTTTGATGTCAAACTAGCTGTATATATGAGTTTGCAGAGTTCCGTTTGTCTTGCTTGCGTCACTCAAAAAACTGTCGTTTTACATAATCTTGAAATTCAGCTTTAACATTAAGTTTTTGAAATTTGTCTCATGGAATAAAAGTGAACACTGCACTCGAATCTACTTCAAACTTCTGTTTATGACCTTCAATAGACACCAAAACAATATATTTTTCATTATCTTTAGAATGGTGTTCCTTCTGTTGATAAATACTTACAGTTTGAAAAACACCATAGTGGCTGAATGACCCAGTGGCAGAAAGTTTTGTAGCTGTCTGTGACAGACTTTTAAAATTTCATTTTCTGTCTGCAAAATTTGCATGTTAATCAGGGGAGAAAATGGCTTACACTCAAAAAGCCTGAAAGCTGATGGGGGGAGAAGGAATGGGGGGGCTTGACATCAGCGGTGATTTCGTGCAACAATACACAAATACAATTTTACTATAGAACAATATAGTATAAACAATTGTGTGTGTATTCATTCAATTCATCTCATTCAATTAAATATTTTATAGCAATGTTTGACACAACACAATACAAATAATTATAAATAATAAAAGTTTTAGTTTTGATACAGAAAATTTTATAAGCGAATTGTTATTCGAAAGTTGCAGACAATTTTTTTTATCAGTGCAGACAAAAACTGTCCGCAAGCCATTTTTCTGTGTCCACGACTGTCGCCATGTTTCTGCCACTGGGCTGAATGATTCATCAACTGAAACATAATTTGTAGATTCGACTTCTGAATTATTATTTTTTTTCTTTTCTTCCAGTAGAGTTCGGATACATACCTTCTTTACGTGCCCCCATTTTCTTACATGCATTACATTTGAGAGAATCGGGGTCTGAATGGATATTTTTTGCAGTATGATTATTTAGACCACATCGGAGGCAAAGATTTTGTTACCAAGTTTTTCATAATCGATACGAGAGTGTGAATTTTTGTTTGTTTCAGTTGTAAATCAAGAAGTTGAACGCGGGGAATTTCTTGTATTATTTGAATCATGTTTCAGATTTCAATCTCTTGAAATTCTATTTATTTCACTTGCACTACAATTGGTACCAATTTGTTTTGAAAATTTTTTATTATCAACTTTTGATGCTTCTAAAGCTATAGCTTTCTTTGCAATGTCATCAAATTCAGTTATATCTTATTGCAAAATGCGCTCTCAAATTGAATTATCTTTAATGCCACGTACAAACTGCGAGCGTAAAAATATATCAGCAAGAGATACTTTACAGTCACATGGGGATACGAATTCACAGTCAAGTACAATGCCGAAGAGTGGCGATATATGCAGGAATTGTTTAATTTTCATGTTGATAAAAACTGGTGTTGAGCAACAATATTCTTTTTAGAGCAGAGATGCACTTCTAAGATTTGTATAAGTTTATCATATTTCAATTCTGTTGGAGGTTTTTCTTTTTTTTTTTGGAGATACTAAAGAAGCTAACATATTGTAATAAGTAGCACCCATTGAGTTTAGTAACACCTGAGAACAAATTTCTTTATTTGAAAGCGCATTTTTTATTTCAAGAAAATTTTCAAAGCGTTGGCGATAATAGTTGAACAATTCCATCTTCAGATGGAAATTTTCAAAAGGTTGAAGTAAAACGGGATTTACAGATTACAATCCAGTACTTTGGTTTCGTTCACTATGACTTGGAATTTGTTTACAAAGAATTTTATCAAAAAACTGCTGTTGTTGCATTTGAAACGTTTTAAAAAATTCTTGAAACTGATTTGCATTCATGTTCGTTTCAAAATATTTGTAATAAAACGTCTTTAAAAACGTAAGATCAAAGTCACACAGAAAAATTGTAATATAAAATATAAAAAGTATATTCATAAAATCATAATTTTAGCTTTGAAAGTTCTTTACCTCGTCGACAAACTGTTTTCCCACGTTTAATTGTCTAGATTTTAGGGCAAATTTATGACCTTTTTTTTTAAAAAAAAATATTCCTGAAATATAACTTCAACAACATAAACACACGCCGCGGATGGATACAGTTGTAAACATATAGCAACATTAGCGTAGTGTCTACAGCGAGCGCGAATGATCTACGCATCCGGATGTAGTACGCATGCGCTCCAAAGACCATGGACCATGGTATAAATTCGTGTTCATGAGTACTTTGAATTATTTCACTTTAAAATTTCTTTTTTATTTAGTATGAATAACGATGAAATAGAATATCTATAACTAAAAAATATTTCTTTTATTTTAAATATTATCTTAATACTTTTTTGATGAAACGGGAAATTTTAAAATTAAAAATATTTTCTTCATAGCAAAAATTTATTGACTGCATTCACGTTGGTCAGCCAACCAACGTGAGCAACTGAAGCCTTGCAAGCAAGAAGTAATAACCGCATCACGGTCTTTTTAGCCGAAGAAACACATGTAATTGGCGTAGTAATATAGTTCCATATTTAAAGCGATTTATATAAAAAACAAGAGTTTTCCTGGAAAAAACGGAAACGTTACTAGATTCAGAAAGATTTTATTAACAACATATATTAATTATATGAAAATCCTTCGAGCCGTTTTAGAGATATTTTTCAGAATTTCAGTCCATTACTCCAATCGTTTTCCCATTTTGGCTTTAAATTGAGATTCAGATCTCAAAACATATTGCATGTAGAAATGTAAAATTTTCAGGATAGATTAAGACCGAAGATAAAAGACTATTTTGAAAAGATCAGAACAAAATACGGCATATTTGCTGAGATATTAAGTGTCGGCTTTTACAGATCACTTTGATGTCAAACTAGACGTATATATGAGTTCGCAGCGTTCACTTTGGGCTTCCGCTTGCGTCACTCGAAAAACTGTCGTTTTTCATGATATATATATTACACACACCCAGTGGCAGAAAGTTTTGTAGCTGTCTGTGACAGGCTTTTAAAATTTCATAATCTGTCTGCAAAATTTGCATGTAATCAGGGGTGAAATTGGCTTTACACTCAAAAAGCCTGAAAGCTGATTTGGGACGGGAAGGGGAGGGGGGTCCTGGCTTAACATCAGTGCTGATCTCGTGCAACAATACACGAACACAATTTTACTACAGAACAATATAGTATAAACAATTGTGTGTATTCATTCAATTCATCTCATTCAATTAAATATTTTATAGCAATGTTTCACACAACACAATATAAATAATTATAAATAATAAAAGTATTAGTTTTAGTTTTGATACAGAATTTTTTTTTTTAAGTGAATTGTTATTCAAAAGTTGCAGACAAATTTTTTTATCAGTGCAGACAAAAACTGTCTGCAAGCCGTTTTTCTGTGTCCGCGACTATGTCGCCGTGTTTCTGCCACTGGGTACACACATTAGTATTTGCAATTTATTACCAATAAAATACATATAAATTCTAAGATTTTTTCAAAAGATTAAAGTTTTAAAAAATTAAGAAAACTGAAACAACTAGCCAGGCCATTACCATTTCATTTCTAATTTTATAAAAGCCTAAGTAAAAAGGGAAAAATTGCTTAAGAATGTCTTGGCCAGTTAAAAAACATAGTAATCAGAATTAGATATAAGAAAAGTTAAACATGAACGACAGAGTGACAGACAAATCAAATGCTTCAGTTCAGATGATACAATATTTATTATCCTTAAAAAAAAAAAAAAACACTCAGGGCAGAGAATTTAAGGCTTTGTATAAAAAAATTTGGCTGCAAATGAACGTAGTTAGCTTCAAAATAAGAATAGAAGATAAAAATAGAGTTGTAGAAAATTAAAAGAATCATTTTAAAAATTAATGAACACAGATATTTTATTTATTTTTTGGGGGGAGGGGGTATTTGATGTAAATAACAAGTAAGTTCAAGTTTTCTTATGTTCTAAGACTATATAAAACTACATATTGACCCAAAATTGTAAAATTTTATTTTTGATTTAAATCAATGATTTTTTTTTTTTTTTTTTTAATAAAAGTGATTTTAATCAAGTTGATTTAAATTGGCGTACCCTGATTAAAACAACAAAAAAAAAAAAAAAAAAAATCACTGGACACCCCTAATTCATGGGGCATGAAACAGTAAAAGCATGAAAATTGATGGAGCCGCAGTTTCTATGTTTTCTGCTGTTTGCTCGCCTTGCGAGCATTAAAACCAAAAATAAATCACTGGATACCCCTAATTAGCGATTCATAAGACAGTAAATGCATGAAAATTTGTATAGGCTGCGATCAGTACACTAGCTGCTGTATGCTTGCTTCGCAATCATTAAAACAAACAAACAAAAAAACAGGGTTGGCAAGTTTCTTCCAAAGCGGGAAAAAACCGGCCGGAAGAAATAGGTTTCTTCCAAGTGGAAGAAATGGAAGAAACTGTTTTTCTTAAAAATTTATTCTATAAATTGCAGATTCGTAAGATACAATGGATGCATTGATCTTATAAAGAACTTTAAGTAACTTTAAATATACCTATACAAATTTAATAACATATTTAGTTAATAATTATGAGTTTTTTTTTATCAAAATGAGCTAATGAGCCTCGGTATCTGATGATCACATTCCAAAATACTCAAAATCCAGTAAAAAAAAAAAAATCAGTTTCAATTTAAACAGTATAAAGTTTTATAATTTAGACAATTTTGTTTCTTTAACTGGTAATAAATAATAATTTGGATCACTTGCTTATACTTTCTGATAAGACAGCTCTTAACGTAATCCAGTTAATTAAAAGAACCAGTATGCAATAATTACTATTTACTGTATTACAAAATGTCATAAAAACTTTATTTTCCTTATAGTCACATACAGTACAGTCAACTCCCTCTAATCTGCAAATCCTTCCTTTTTTAATCTAAAAGAAATTTGCATCTCATATTTCAAAAAAATTCACATTTCTCACATTTTTACTTTTTATTACCATGTTTTTATTAACTTCAATTCTTGTTTATTTGTTTGTCCGGTACAAATCTTGCAATCTATTTTTAACTAATTTCCCTACTAGCTAGACATTTGAAACTTTCACAGTAACTCAGAACCTGGTGACAACACAATACTTCAAAGTCAGATTTTTGAATAGTTTTCTTTTAATTAATTAAAATATGAAAATAATAAGCTGATAAGCTCTTAATAGTAATAAATAGCCATTAAAAAAATTAGCTATAGTTTAATTGTTGCCGGCAAAAAAATTACAAGTTCATTTTCTTTCGACATAAAAATAAATGCGTTTAATTCAATGTGAATGTGAAAAATTATAAAAAGTTAAATTATGCATTTCACAAAAATTGACGTCATTATCAATTTAAAAATTTTATACACATTGATAAGTGCTAATGCACGATGCTAATATACATTGTTCTAAAAGGAGTAATATTTTTAAAACCAACTTTTTCCCCACTATTATTATTTCACTGAACTGATTCCATGTGCTTAAATATTATTTTTTAGCCTCACATATTTTATTAATGACTCATCAGAAAATTTAAAAACATGGTATATAAAAACTTTTTTTTTTTTTAAATCTTATATAATTATTTTTTTTATCAAACTTTTAGCATAATCCTTACTAGTAAATTTGTAACTAGTAAATTTGGCAGATACTGTTACTAAGCCACAAGTTAAAGAACAATTAATTAAATTTTGTAGGAAAATTTTTTCAGATATTGACATTGTTTAGTTAATGTCATTTTTGATCAATGGGTGATCACTAACTTTGTAAAATTATAAAATTAAATCACAATTATTTAATTTACAAATGACATAACATAATTTACAATTTTTTTGTTTTTACAGGTCTTGGTATGACTGCATGTGAAATGCCAGAAGAAGCAAAAAGTACGACACCTATTCTTAAAGTTTCAGAAGATAAAGCATATTTAATATTTCATATAGATAAAGATAGCCTTCGAAAACTGGCTGCTGCTGCCACCCAATATCTAGAGAGAGATTCTCGGCCAGCTGAAAACTCAAAGTCGTCTTTAAAAGATCAATGTGGGAAAATTATAAATGTACCATCTATATTGATCGATGATGTAAACGTTCAAAAATCATTCAATGGGGTTTCCAACCTTCTAGAAAAAGATTCTTCGAATGATGAATTCTCTAAAATCTCTGAAAATGAATCTTTAGAGCAGGACTCTGACTGCGTAGAAGATATGGTTCAAAATGTTGAAGAAAAACTACCAGAAAGCAGTTTTGCAAGGAACGTAAACACTTTCATGGAAAAAACTGCGACTAATGCAGAAAGTATGTCAGTAGGTGGAGATTTAGAAAGTAAAGAAGTTAAATCTATTGCCTCCGAATCTGATGACAGCATTGATAGTGAGAAACATGCTACAATAAGGAAAGGAATTTCTTCTAAAAAGAAATTGGGTGTTGATGAAATAGATTGTGCTCCCACTGGAGTTCGAAGAAAAGCAGTCTCTGTGTTGTCAAAGGATACAATCAAGGACAATTTTGTAAAAATTTCTAGTGGTTCTTCTAACCTTAAGGCTTCCTCGAAAATTTCAGGGAGACTATCTCCTGTCCGACAATCACTTCGAAGCAAAAGTTTGGATCCAACACCCTTGTCTGGAAAGCGGAATCTGCAAAACAAGTATAGCAGTATTGTTGAATCTGAAGACGGAAATTCTAAGACACGTGCTAAAACTCCAGACATTGTAATGAAAAGAGATAAAAAGATGTCAGTTAGATCTTCACCAAGAAAATTAACAAAACAAGTTGCTGCTGTTGAGACCAGCTCATCGAATAGCAAGACGCTAAGTTCCTCACCAAGAAAATTAACAAAAGTTGCTGGTGTAGAGCCCAGCTCCTCGTTGAAAGAACAAACTACTAAGAACAATATTGATACTAATGCTCATTCTAAATCGTGAGCAAATTTGCTGCTCAAATTTAAAAAAGAAATCGTAACTGTTATCCTAGTATTCTTTGTGTGTTTATATTAATGTTTATCTAGAGGGCCGTATTCTCCCCTCCTTCGGAATCGGAATTTCATGCGGAATGGGGAGATTTCGAGTGGGATTCCGAAGAAGAGTTATTCTCCCAGCAAAAACCGGGATCCAGGCTTTTCGAATATACGGAATATGCTTCTATCTTGTTCCGACAGCTCAGAGCAGCCGGAATAGCATTCGAAGCGGAATATTGTGCGTGGAAAGATAAAATGGCGGACGGTTTGTTGTTATTAGAAGTGTGTGACAGAATTGTGGTGGTTTTAGAGATCGAACATTCGTAATTTCATAAATTTAATTGAACATTTTAGATTATCGAAAAAAGCACCTTTCTTTTTAATTGAAAGTTTGCCGGAGTTTTTGCAACCGAAGTCTTATGAAGCTTTTTCTCCTGAATGAAGGTAATAGTGAAATTTTTTCTTTATATTTTCTATTATTAAGTTGTTTAAGTCAGTGGTTGTTAAGTACAATAATACGACTTATATCCCATGTTTTATATGGTTGAATATTTAAGTAATATTTTTTGTGTTTTTGATTTAATAAGTGCTTTATACATTCATTAAAATTTCGTTCATTTTTTACCTTGTATTCCATAATTTTTGAGACATAACTTACTCTATGTGATGCACTGTTTTCATATTACCTTTTTGTGTTGCATTCATTATGTTAATCTGGGCACTTTTCTCCATTAAAATGACATAATTCATTTTAAAGTCATGCTTTATTATATTTGAAAGCTTAAGTAATT
Organism: Salticus scenicus; assembly: GCA_963930645.1. Classification (NCBI taxonomy): domain Eukaryota; kingdom Metazoa; phylum Arthropoda; class Arachnida; order Araneae; family Salticidae; genus Salticus; species Salticus scenicus. The sequence goes on from OZ005652.1 coordinate 244,043,304, forward strand.
TAAGGAACTTTCAGCTTGCTTATTAAATAATATGTATGTATTTCATGGTTATTACTTATTCTAAATATTGAAGATTTTTGAACTGATAATTACAAACTTTTGTACTGTAAAAACTAATGCAAACTTTGCAGAAATTGATTGAAATATCCAGCACTTTTAAGTACAAACAACTTTTTCTTAATTTGTTAAACAATATGTATTAAATTGAATACAGGCTTTGGAAATCCTTCTTTTAAATATAACTTTGATTATTTAGTTGTGTACTTTATTTGTGCTCTACACAATGTAAATTTATTTAATATATTTATTTTTACATGCCAAATGAATTATGCTTTTAACAACTCACTTATTACATTTAATGAAATAATAAGTTGTAGTTGAAAATTCAATTATCCCATTGAGTAGTTCTATTATTTTAAATGTTTTACACCCTTTTCTAAGTGTAGAAAATAAAATATTGTGTTAATTAGAGTGATAAAAGTAACATGTAATGAATTGTTTTTTCTTTAATCAGAAAAAGTAAATTATTAATAATAAATTATGCGCAAGAACCATATTTCTTTTGGTCATTTATGCAGTAATTAGTGTTAAAAATATTTCTTGCAATAAAAAAAAAGGATGAAGAAAAGTTGCATAGTAAAAATACAGTTGAAGATCTTTATAACGCAAAGCTAAAAACACAAGGTTTTGCGTTATATAGAATTTTGCATTATATAGATCACATTTCACACATCGTCAAACTTACCTTGTAAACATGGCCAAATATGTCTGAAACATATCAAAACAGAGTAGGACATTTTAAAGTTACATTTATTGGAACATAAATTGGGTGGGTAATAACTTTCATTCTAAAATTTACTTTATAAAGATAGTCCATATATATGCCTGTACAAAATCATTCATTATATTGCTCACTTAAAAAAAAAATTGATAGCAATTTTTTCATTAAAAATCTCTGAATTAAACAGATAAAGAAAAACAAATGTATCACACTTACTTCTCAACAAAGTAAGTTTTTTAGAAAGTATTTCTTAACTCCAAAATTCATTGTTTATATCCAAGAAATTTTGCGTTATACAGAGAATTGCATTATATAGAATTGCGTTATAAAGATCTTCTACTGTATGTCATTTTTGTGTTAATAGTTAATGTATGAGGAAATTCTTACAGATTTCTGACAAAAAATTAAGTAAAATTATTTAACATAGTATGTGTATATACATAGATATATCAGGGTTTAATCCAGCTTTTTAAAAATGGTACCCCATTTGTGAATTTATGAAATAATTTGTGAAAACATCAAATAAGTTTGTGAAAACAAATAATGCTTCAGAATAATTAGCTGAAATGCGCAAAGCAGTTTTTAAAATACATTTAGGAACAGTTGTAAAATAAATATATATGTGGCAGAGTTATTTCTTATATGTAAGATAAGAAGGTGTTTACTTTATTTACCATTTTCTCCAGTAAATATACAAACTGAGGTATTTTTATGTATTCGTTCAATGTAACAAAGCTTATAAAATTTTTTAGTGTGCAGATATATTGAAGAGAACTGACTTTGTGAAGGTGCCTCTTTGCTAAAAGTTGATTTTGTGAAGGTACCTCATTGCAAAAAGTTGACTTTGTGAAAGTACCTCATTGCGGCACTAAATTTGTTCTGGATTAACTTCTGTATGTATATATAAATTCATATTTTTAAGACAATCCAAATTCATTTATTATAAAATCAGATTGGTAATGGCAAACCTATTCAAGAATTTGTAGATTATTATTATTATTTTTTATAATAGTTCATAGGTAACTTAAGTAAGCAAAGAAAATGTTGTACTTTTTCATTAGTCGGGTGCAAATGATTTGTTGCTGACTCTTAGTTAACAAAGCACCACATTATGAAAACACATTTAATAGTAACACTTTTAGCAGTAAAAATAAAAGTATTATAATTAATTTCCAGTGATTTCTCACAATGTTTTACCGAAGCTGACCTGTGGTGACCTGCAATTGACTCAATCTTATTTCCTCACAACTTTTCTATTTATTATTATTATTATTTTCCTCCTGCTTTCTTATTTATATTTAATGTTTACTCATTTTTCAATGTGTACTAGATCTCTTAATTCTTTAATGTTCATAGAGCAAAAGAAAAGATTTCTCTCTTGGAACCTAAATGAGCTCAGTAAGAGAATGCTGAGAGCTGAGACAGCCCTCCTACAGAAGAACTCTGACAGACCACCCTCTAAGGCACCCCTCCTGTAGAAGACAATGTAGAACTTGAAAACTGAAAGCCTGGTGAGTGTCTGAATTGTGCAGTGTTTATTAAAAAGCTGCACGATTGAGGCACATTTCCCTGGTAATTCTTTGGAAACAAGTCGACATCACATCTAAGTATGAATTGCTATACAGGTAATAATTTTATATTTTCTTTTCAACTTAAGTTTAAATTTTTATTTTATTTACTGATATTAATTTTTACTTTATGTCCTTGCTTTAAATTACTTCTATTAAGAAAATAACATACTTTTATGATGATTAAAATTTAACCTTTTTTGTCTTTCGAATGTGAATTTGTTCAATTGGTAAATCAAATAAAACTTAATTGAATACTAAAGCATAAAATAATTTCTTTTTTTTTTATAAATTGAAGATTATAAAATATATTTATTGCTCAAATATAATAGATTTTGTCATAAAAATTCTAATATTTAATTTCAATGTCTTGTCTTTGCATATAATAGTTTCATCTTTATCTTTTTGCTAATCACATCCCTGATTAAAAGATAGTTTTGTTATGACTCGCAAAGCTCAGTTATGATGATTATATTACAACAGTACAGAGACACACCAAAGTAAAAGCAATCTTTTTGTTTTCTCCATTACTATTTGAATAAAACTGTACTTGTAATTAGAGAGTTTGACTATAAATAATTTGTATCCGAACAGTAGTGAAAAAAAAAGTCTTAGATTCTCAATTTATGTTACTTTTAATTATAAATTTAAAAAACAGTTCAATGTATGAATATTTACATGATGTTAAAAATGTCAATGTAAAAAATATTGAGAGCAAACTGCATTTTTTTGTACCGTATAGCATACTGCACTACATGCATTGGCATTTGTTAAATTTATATTTCTGTTCAAGTCTGGTTACATATTCTAACAGTTCAATATGCTAAAGATCTGTCGTTCAAATTTAATAAATAAACTTTGTCAGCAAATACCATAAATTGAAAAAAAAAAAAAAATCATAGTTTTTTGCCTGATGAAATGTTGTACTATTATTTTTATTCAAAACAACTGTGTTTTTTTTTTTTTTTTTCAGAATTATTTTATATTTTAGAAGGGCTGCACCAAGAATTCAGTACAGTCGGTAACAAAAGTCTCCAAACACTAGCAAAAATTCCTATATAAAAAAAGTACACTTAATACAGTTTTGTTAAATAAATCCTTGTCGAATTCTGTTTTTAGACTGACTAAGAACTGGATTCGACAAGGATTTATTTCACAAAACTGTATTAAGTGTTCTTTTTTTATATAGGAATTTTTACTAGTGTTCGGAGACTTTTGTTACCGACTGTATGTACTCTGTGAATACTGAGTAGGTATAAGAATTTCATTTTTAAGCCTTCTGGAAATAGATGTTAACTAGTAAGTAAAAAGCTTCAAAAAGTAGCTAGTAAAAAGTTTCTATAACGGTGTCAATTTGGCCCGGCCCGGCCCGTTTATTATTTGCCAGTGTGTGGCCCGGCCCAGCCCGGACAAAAAACAATAAAGTCAGGCCCGGCCCAATTCAAAAATATGAAAGATTAAAAATATTCATGCCTTTCTATGAAAAAGATTTTTAGTATGTGTTTTGCAGAGGTTTTATATAGCGAAGCAATAGAATCTTCTTTAACAAAATTGCTAAACTTTTACAAGATAATTATATATAAACAAAAGTTCATTATTACAGACGTACAGAAGGCACAAAGACAGACAAAAAGTCAAATCGAAAATATTAGCACTCATCATACACTATAGGACGGTATTTAAAATGGTTATTACTAATAAAAATGCACGTTCAACCACTTTCTCTTATGCACCGTAATGTATACGAATCTTTCATGTGATCTGGTAAACAAAATTTTAATGGTAATCCAATTATATTTTATAGTAAAGAGGCTTTTGTACATGCTAAAATTTATGCTACTTTCATTCAATGCACTGGAGAAAAGAAAAGGGAATTTAGAGAAAAAGTTACAGCGGCAGGATTTTTATAGCCTTCATACCACCTAAACTCTACAGACCATAAGACACAATGCCTTATACACAGTAACATATCTAATTTCTTTCGTTTGAACTTGTGCGCAAACTAGTAGTGACATGCATACTATTTTGAATAGGAAACCATTTAATATTACTTGAAATAAAATATATTAATTTCGAGACATGCTAAAATATTCGAGAGAAATCAGATTGCGAACAGACAGACTGATAAGCAATTAAATTGAAGTTACAGACATTTTTTAACAAAATAAAATTTTATGTGATATAGTAGCCTGTAAAATTATGTGAAATAAATGACTGAAGAAATATTTTACCATTTTCCTTTTTCGTTGATTAACGATGAAACCAGAAAAAGATTCGGGCTGACACAGCCCGGAAAAAATTTCTTTCAGGCCCTGCCCGGCCCGAGTATACACAAAAAAACTGAGCCCGAGCCTGGCCCAGCCCGAGCTTGCAAAAAAAATTTAGGCCCGGCCCAAGAACGGATTGTAAATTTCGGCCCGAGGGCCGGGCCGTAAGCCCGGCCCGTGTAGACCTCTAGCGGCCACGACATATTCTACGTGCACCAGCCACCATTACATGAAGGTCTTTGGCCAGCTCGAGAACCGAACCCGTAATCTTCCAATTACGAGCTCAGCGCTCTACTGATAGGGGTACTGTGGTCTGGATTTAAGGTTGTAAAAAAGAAATAAAAAGGGTCATATATTAAAGCTGCAATGCAAAATGGTCTAGATATTATGAATTCTTTTCTATTATGAGGATTTCCATAATGATTTTCTGTTTTTATCTTGTAATATGCACTATTAATATTTCTTTTCAGTGAAAGAAAGCAGCGAATAGGCAGGCAGAGCTCTGCATGTGTTAATAAGTAAAGTAAGTCGGGGGGTTGGTGAGCGGAGCGAGTAGGGGGCGGAGCCCCCTAGTGATTAAAAATAATAATAAATTTATTTTTATATAAATCTGTATCACAAAAAAATATCTGATAAAACTGACATAATGCTTTTTTTTTTTAATATTAATTTCAAATAATCAATTTTTCCCCCTTGATTTTGTTATTCACAAAAGTAATGTCGACACAGCTTTAACCTCTTTGGTGACTTTTATTATTATTTTTTTTTTTTTGCTATGTGATGATTGATGTCAAGGTCTTTACTTACGCAATTGCAATAACCATTTCAATTTACCGCTAAAATGGCAAACAAAATGATTGAAACTGCCAAGCGTGTTCCATATTAAAGCTGTGCTGAAAATAGTCGCCAATAATCATTAACGTTTATTTAAATGTTTAAATTGTTTAATAAAATATATATATATATATATTTGAAACTGACATCATAATATTTTATTTGAATTAATTATTTATTTTTGAAATATTGATTTCAATCAATCAAGTTGGCTTGTAAGTTCTTTCTTTTCTTTTTTCCCGTGAGACAGACAAAGCCTGGTTTTATACTAATAAAAGACGATATTTGTATCTTTGCCTGTGTGCGATGTAGATTAAATATATATATGGCACATTATTTTTTTTCCTTCTAGATAGAGGATTGAATTTGGGAATAAGGCTGATTGACTGCTGTAGGTCCTGTGTCTGAGGGGGGGATGGCATCCGTGGGGGTTTTTCTAAGGGGTCCTAGCCCATATTTACACAAGTTTCAGAGAAAACTACAGAAAACTCTGAACAGCTAGGCTGACGAGCGTGACCTGGGATCGAATCCGGCACCTCACGTTTACCAGCTTTTGAGCGCAAAACCGCTCGGCTGCTGGTGGGCACTCTAGATTGAGGAATATGTGCAGATTCACAATATACTTTAAATTTTCGATATTTTTAAAAATATGATTTTTTGTGTTTTTCCCCTACATTCTTCTTTGAGCTGTAATTTCAAGCTGAGACCAACAATATAACACATTTACAACTTTTTATTTATTTTTTTTAATATAAAAAAGAAAAACCTTTTTACACATGAATGTTAAATTTAAAAATTATTCCTGTTTACGCTAAAATAGATGTCATAGATGATTTAAAATTTTATTTAGATTTAATTTTTTTTATAATGTTTATTTAAATTTATCGAATTGTCTTATAGGTTTTTTCCCCTTTATTTTATCATCCACAAACTAAAATGAGCACAGTTTTAGTATAGAATGCCCTTGGCGACTTTTATTATTTTTTGCCACTTTGGTGATGAATTAAAATGGCTATTGCAATTGCATAATAAAAGACTTGCGAAAATCGCTCAAGCTATTTAGGAGCCAGTTTTCAAATTTCGTCAAGAGACCCTATACTAAAGCTGTTTCTTAATGTCAATGCATTTTTAGTTTATTTTGAAATGACCACGTTTCCAATCAACATAATGAACCTCAAATAATTGAATATCATTTATATTTTCTTAATAACTGTATATGATAGCACTTAACCATGGCTTTGATTTGCTGAAAATACAGCACAGCTTTAGTATGGGACTCCCTTGGCCAAATTTGTGACTTTTTTTTTTCCCAATTTTTATTCATTCTTCCAAATAAAGAATGAATTTCATTTTCTTTATTTCAATAAATTGTTTTAGTAATGGCACCAGTTTACATTGTTACTTTTCAGAATATTGGACGTTTGGTTTATTAGGCTTATTAATAAAGAAAATAAGCTTTTAAAAGATTAGCTTATTATCAAGTAGCAGCTTTTAAAAATAAATAAATAAATAAAATAAGCTTTTAAAAGATTCGCTTATTATGAAGTAGCTGCTTATAAAAAAATCGCAAGACCCACAGAAGGAACGCCACCCAGGCCTAGGGTCCTCGCATAGTCAGTTTACCTTAAACAACACAACACCCTCCATTATATGTGATGTTGTGGGGGGGGGGGGATCTTTTCAGAATTTTCTTAAATGAAATCGATTGTACAAATACAGGTAATTCAGAAAATTGTGAAGTTTAAATTGATATGAACATTCAGTATAATATCCAATAACGGTAAAGGGCAAAACTGGATTGTGTTGTGTGGGTTGGAACTGATTGACTATGCAAGGGTTCTAAGCCATATTTGTGTAAGTTTCAGAGAAAACCATGTAAAACTCCAAACTGCTCAGATGAATTTGACCTAGGATTGAACCCAGCACCTTCTCTCTTATGAACATATCAAGTGAGAGACATTTCGTTCAGCTTTTTTACTGAACACAGCATGATCAATTTTTTGAAAGATAGTCTAAAATATTGATGACCCGCTGATCTCGAACCTTTTAAAAAACATTAATACATTTCACTAACAGCCTTAAAAAGAAAAAAAATAATAACTAATGGCTGGGCTACTTTTAAGTTAAAAATACAAGACAATTTAACATTTTTTTCTGGCAATCCTAACTGCATAAAATTTTATAGTCTAGATAAATGTTATTTTGTAATATATTAGAGGTGAAATTAATAGTAAATTGAGGTAGATAGAGTGTATGTGTGTGTGTGGGGGGGGGGATATATTTTTTTTCTTCTCACAGATACAAAGTTTCAGCAGACGTCTAACACACAGACAGCCAGTTTCTGAATGGTCAAATCATGTGTGAAGCATCTTTAAACATGTAAAATCCATCGAAGACTAGAAGTTTAAAATTTTTACGAATCCAATACTTTCTTTTATGAATATTGAAGAAAGTAAAAATATGTTTTAAAAGAATACCTCTTATAGACTTACATATATTTTTATAGGTTCTTGTAAAAATTGCTAGAAAAATTTCAAATTTAGGACGTATAAGGTTTGACTGGAAAAATTACAATTAAAAATATTTTTCCACAAATCATGACATACTATAGCAATAACTCTGTTTTCTGTGAATAATTAAGGCATTGAAAAAATTCAGCTTATATGTTTTAAAAAATTCTTTCAAATTTCTTCATGACAAATTAACTAAAACCTCTGATGAAGAAATTACTCGAATATAAAATTATATAAAAAATAAGCTAACTGTTATATTAATAATTTAACCAGTCACCATGTTTAAACGAGTATAAATTTCAAATTAGTCAACTAATTAACTAACTAATTTTTAATTAAAAAGAAAAAGAAAGAACTCCATTAAATCAATAAACAATAATTTTAAAATTATAAAAATTTCCCGTTAAATTTTAAAATTTTAAGGTAAATAATTGGTAAAAATCACAAATTAAATACACAATAATAAATGAATAATTCAACAATAGGAAGAATTTGATAAAGTATTGTTAGGTGTGATAAAACCTCGTAATATGATAGATGCAATGCTATACAGCAAATACTGTATTCGGATGATATACATGTTTTATTTATAAAGCAATCGAACCCATAAGTATTAGGAATAAATTATGTGATGTCGTGAATAAATCTTATGAAAATTTTACTACATTAATCATATTATTTATGGAACGCTGATTTTTTGGCCGATCACTTTTTTAATTTTTAGATGTATCTTTCTTTTCAAACACACTTTGAAATATCTGTTTAAGCAGAACTAAATATGAGCGATTTTATATATCTATGAGAAAATACAACCATCGAGTGATTGTTTGTTTACTAACAAGCATGATTTTTCTCTGACTGCTGATTGGTTTGAGCGTCTCAAAAACGTCACTTCCTCTCGAATGCTTCGGAATGATTTCGCATACGGAATTCAGTGTTGGCAGAATAGCAGTTTCCATTCGGATCGGGATCTAGACTCGATTCCGGTTGATGACCATTCCGATTACGTTCCGTTTTCCGATTTGGGGAGAATACGGCTCAGAGTTCAAGTTTTTGTAAGTTTTCTTAAATAAATATTTAAAGTTTTTCTATTAACCGATTTTTAGAATTTATTTTAAATTTTGAACTTTATCGATGCTGCAGGGGTGCAGAATATGTCCGAACGCACGAACGATGTTCGGGGGAAATTCTGGCTGTCTGGGGAAATTTTGAATAATTATTATCTTAGAATAAAATAAAAATGTAAACTGAAGTTAAAAAAATTACTGAAAAAACACTTTCTAATATTAAAATACAAATTAACAGCTGTATTCTTCTGTTACAAGTATATTCCCATCTGAACTGCCACAAAATTCGTTGGAGACATTTTCTAAAAATATGAAAATCTTATGTTGGGCTTCTAGAAACAAATTTGTTGAACTAAAATTTTTACGAAGCAAATACTTTCTTCTAATGAATAAAGTATCGGTTTTGTAGAAGAAATATCTTAAATCCGTTTCAATTTCTGTACAGATTACTCATTCAGTTTCCACTTTGGTATCTAAACTTAAGTTGTTAAAAATTGCTAAAATCTTAACTTCACTGTTCTTGGGTATGTGTTAAGCTTTTAACCACAAAATATCCAATGGAAATAATTTTAGGTCCAAGTAACCTCTGAAGCAAGGCAACATTAACGAAATTAATATAATTTGTAAATACATCACCACTCTCTGTTACTTTCTTCTATATACACAATAATGTATTGGAGTCGTAAAAATTTGACTTAGTTTCCGACAAATTTACTAATTGAATACGTCTCCAACACTTACTTTTAGAAAATGTCTGTGTCCATAATATTGTGGACGATTTATCTCACTAACCGATGATCATAATTCAATATAAGTTTGTATTTGGTTGAATCTAAGTTTGTTCCAATTAACTTCTGGTGTTTATCGCTGAACTGGTGGAGTTGACTTTTTTCATTACCCCAAAAATTTAATATGGCAGCATAGTACAAAATTTCTTAGAAATGTACATACACTAAGCGACAAAAAAAAAAGCCGCACTTGGATATTTTTCTTCCTGTAATCGTTAATTTTATTGTTTCAAAAGTAAATTTTTGAACAGATTTTATTACATTGTGTTCTGCGTACAATTTAGTATTGAGCCAAGTGTTAAAAACAAGATGCAATTGAATTTAATCACATAAAAAACTGAGACATAATATACATTAAAAATATACATTTTAAAATATTAAAAACACAAAAACATAAATTTAAACGTTTCGAGCCTTTTACAGGCTCCTCATCAGTAAAAAACATCAAGTGCAAATGATGAGATGAACAACAGACTTTATGCAAGTACAACGTATTCATCAGGAACTGCGCATGCTTCATTAAGTGGCGAAAAATGTTGATTTGTGTACCAGCCCTCTAGGAAAATTCTTGAGTGATAATTTAAACAATTGGATACGATTATTTTAGCACTGTTAAAATCAGGTAAATGGTCAGTTTCTATTGCATGCTGTACTATCTTTGAACGTATATCACGATTTTTGAAATTTGTTTTATGTTCCTTAATTAGAGTATGAAGAGAACGGCCAGTTTGTCCAATATAAACTGAACTACAAGATTTACAAGGGATATTATAAATAACACCTGTACGGGAAAAGGGGGGGATAACAGTTTTAAAATTAGAAAAGAAATTACGAATTAGAAATTGTGGTTTATAGGAAACAGATAAATTAACAGTGCGTAAGACTTTGGCAATAGATTCAGAAATATTTTTATAGTAAGAAATAGTAACGAACGATTTAGGTGAATTAGATGAATTTGTTTTATGATTATCCTTATTAAAATCACTCTTAATTTTCTTTTAAGCCAGCGAGAGGGATAATTATTGCGCTTTAAGTCCGAAAAAATCCTTTTAAATTCAACATAAATCTGCTGTTTTCCATACGTTACTTCATCGTGGAAAATTATATTGCAGTACCGATGAACTTTTCCAGTTGGAATTGAAAAGGATTTTTTCGGACTTAAAACGCAATAATTATCATTCTCACTGGCTTAAATGAAAGTTAAGAGTATGATTTTAATAAGGATAATCATAAAACAAATTCATCTAATTCACCTAAATCGTTCGTTACTATTCCTTACTATAAAAATATTTCTGAATCTATTGCCAAAGTTTTACGCACTGTTAATTTATCTGTTTCCTATAAACCACAATTTCTAATTCGTAATTTCTTTTCTAATTTTAAAACTGTTATCCCCCCTTTTCCCGTACAGGTGTTATTTATAATATCCCTTGTAAATCTTTTAGTTCCGTTTATATTGGTCAAACTGGCCGTTCTCTTCATACTCGAATTAAGGAACATAAAACAAATTTCAAAAACCGTGATATACGTTCAAAGATAGTACAGCATGCAATAGAAACTGACCATTTACCTGATTTTAACAGTGCTAAAATAATCGTATTTAATTGTTTAAATTATCACTCAAGAATTTTCCTAGAGGGCTGGTACACAAATCAACATTTTCCGCCACTTAATGAAGCATGCGCAGTTCCTGATGAATACGTTGTACTTACATAAAGTCTGTTGTTCATCTCATCATTTGCACTTGATGTTTTTTACTGATGAGGAGCCTGTAAAAAGCTCGAAACGTTTAAATTTGTGTTTTTAATATTTTAAAATGTATATTTTTAATGTATATTATGTCTCAGTTTTTTATGTGATTAAATTCAATTGCATCTTGTTTTTAACACTTGGCTCAATACTAAATTGTACGCAGAACACAATGTAATAAAATCTGTTCAAAAATTTACTTTTGAAACAATAAAATTAACGATTACAGGAAGAAAAATATCCAAGTGCGGCTTTTTTCTTTTGTCGCTTAGTGTATGTACATTTCTAAGAAATTTTGTACTATGCTGCCATATTAAATTTTTGGGGTAATGAAAAAAGTCAACTCCACCAGTTCAGCGATAAACACCAGAAGTTAATTGGAACAAACTTAGATTCAACCAAATACAAACTTATATTGAATTATGATCATCGGTTAGTGAGATAAATCGTCCATAATATTATGGACACAGACATTTTCTAAAAGTAAGTGTTGGAGACGTATCAATTAGTAAATTTGTCGGAAACTAAGTCAAATTTTTACGACTCCAATACATTATTGTGTATATAGAAGAAAGTAACAGAGAGTGGTGATGTATTTACAAATTATATTAATTTCGTTAATGTTGCCTTGCTTCAGAGGTTACTTGGACCTAAAATTATTTCCATTGGATATTTTGTGGTTAAAAGCTTAACACATACCCGAGAACAGTGAAGTTAAGATTTTAGCAATTTTTAACAACTTAAGTTTAGATACCAAAGTGGAAACTGAATGAGTAATCTGTACAGAAATTGAAACGGATTTAAGATATTTCTTCTACAAAACCGATACTTTATTCATTAGAAGAAAGTATTTGCTTCGTAAAAATTTTAGTTCAACAAATTTGTTTCTAGAAGCCCAACATAAGATTTTCATATTTTTAGAAAATGTCTCCAACGAATTTTGTGGCAGTTCAGCTCAAGAACAATAGCACAGGATTAAATGTACAGTCGGTAACAAAAGTATCCGAACACTACCAAAAATTCCTGTATAAAAAAAAAAAAAAAAACAGTAGAGCTAATATTGTTTTGTTAAATAAATCCTTGTCGAATCATGGTCTTAGACTAACAGCAGGATTCGGCAAGGACTTATTTAACAAAACAGTATTAACTCTAGCAAAAATTCCTATATACAAAAAGTAGTGTTCGGATACTTTTGTTACCGACTGTAGATTAATATGTAGTGGAACATACATAAATTAGTACTTATATTTCGGTGCAAATCTCTCAACAGGTGGCGATGGAATCTTTTTTTTTCCTTTTTTTTATTAAAATTGGTTGGCAAGTATGAAGAAGCCTCGTATAAATGTACACAATGAGAAATATTTTTGACAAATCATTGTGAAATTGCAAAAAGTTGTTAATAGTTATAGGTAACTAGAATTTTTGCATATTTAGAAGCATCGCTTAATCCTCACCCGTCGAATGTAAAAGTTTCAATAGTATTTTCAAAAAAAGTGGGCTAATTTTAAAACATAGTTGCAACAAAAATCTGTGATAACCTAAAAGATTATATAAATTTATTTTCAATATAACCTTAAATATAAAAGGTTCTCCCCCCCCCCTTTTTTTTTTTTTTTACTTCTCTCTCTCTCTACTTATATCTATCTTTTTTTATATGTATGAAGAAAGTACATTTGGGGGAGGGAGGGGGGGGGGAGGCCACACTTGGATGTTTTTACTTTTTTCTTTCTGCAACCACCAATTTTATCGTTTTAAAAAGCAAATTTTCCAACAGATTTTATTATGTCGGCCTTATGTACACTTTAGGATTGATAAAGTGTTAAAACAAAATGCAACTGTCGGAAAAAATTGTAAATTTAGAGAGTATTTCAAAATGCCAGGATAAGGCAATTAACGATACCACAAAATATATCATTTTAGAATGAAAATCTAAAAAATATTTTAATACACGCGATGGCAAAATAATTAAATGTCAACGAAACATTCGTGAGATGATTTTAGCAATACATAAAATTTTTTGGCTATTTAAATTTTGGCTTTATGCGGCCACGTTGCTCATCTAACAAGGGAACTCTTTGAAGCGTTAATCACCGATTTTCTTGAAAAAAAAATTCTGGCATAAGATTTAATCATGAATAGCATCTTCCTAAAATATTAGCTGCTGAGTCGCGATAGATAAGCTATGAAAAATTATTAAAAATGGAAGCATGTTTGCTATATTTCCAAAAAAGCTCCTGTTGGGTGACTGCATTCTTCGAAATTTCATTGCAATGAAGATTTAATAGATGTAGATGTTCTTCTTTCTTTTTGATAGTCAAACGAACTCCCTACGCTGTCGAGCACATGAGAATTCAGAATAAATTAACAAAAACCAGATAATTTACCAGATTGAGACTTATTTAGTCGAAATTCTAAATAACATTTAATATTTCAGTTAAATAAGCTATGTCAATAACAATTGCAAGAATTTTTACGTCAAGTTTTTAATAACGACATTAAAAAAATATGATAAAAACTTTTATATAAATTTAAATAAAACAAAACATTATATATTAAAACACAAAGCTGTTTTTTTTTAGTGCTAGAGGCCTATTTCAGTCGGTACAGTTGTTGAATTTTTATACGTCACTCTTAATAGTGCTAAGGGCTTATTTCAGTCGGTTTATTGAATGAAGTCCCCCCCAGGCCCAACATTGACATGAGTCCTCCCCCCAGGCCCAACATTGACATGAGTCCTCCCCCCAGGCCCAACATTGACATGAGTCCCCCCCCAGGCCCAACATTGGCATGAGTCCCCCCCCAAGGCACACCTTTGACATGAGTCCCCCCCAAGGCACACCCCCCCCCCTCATTGGGAAAAAGAGAAAAAACGTTTTGCGGCTATAAGACAGTTTGGACTTCCAACGTTATTTGTTACAGTATCTGCAGCTGAAACACATTGGTTTGATTTAATGAAAACTTTATCATGGAATTTAGATCGTCACGAATTAACTAAAGAAGAATTTGTCGATATTAACAAGTTTAGCAGTAGGCCTCTGGCACTAAATTAAAATCTGTCAATGTCAGATTTTCATGTTTTAAATAATGAAATAATGTCGTGTCTGTATAATTTTTTTTTTTTTTTTTTTTAACTAAAATGAAAGCATTTCGTATCCGAACACATTTTTCTTATAAGGGTTACATAGAAACGGAACGCTTGCAACTCCGATGATTTCAAATTTTGCAAATTTTTTGCAAAATCAGTCAGCAGTAAATGTATCCGAGCATTAGCAAAAATTCCTATGTAAAAAAAGTACACTTAATGCAGTTTTGTTAAATAAATCCTTGTCGAATCCTGTTCTTAGTCAGTCTAAGAAAATGATTCGACAAGGATTTATTTAACAAAACAGTGTTAAGTGTTTTTTTTTTTATATAGGAATTTTTTCTAGTGGTCGGATACTTTTGCTGCCGACTGTAGTCATACATTTGGAACACTTGCAAACGGCTTTGCAACCGGAAGTGTTTCATTTGCATGTACCCCTTAGTCTGATCATTTAATTGGGCAGTACGAACCTTCGACGAACAAGCAACTCCAAAGAATATGAGTTGTGTGGATCCAATATCTCATTAGAGCTACGCAATGAGCAATTGGAGACGTTATATGATTCTACCCTAAATTTCGTTCTGTTCGTTGGTTTGGTTTAACGTCGCACTAGTACTGCACTATGGGCGATTGGCCACGGTTTGAAATGCACGTCTGAGGATGGTCCGGTGACATATGCAGGTGATAAATGATTGCATTCTGCGTACAGTCAGTAATAAAAGTGTCCGAACACTAGCAAAAATTCCTATGTAAAAAAAGTACACTTCATACAGTTTTGTTAAATAAATCCTTATCAAATCATGTTCTTACACTAAGAATAGGATTCGACAAGGATTTATTTAATAAAACCGTATGAAGTGTACTTCTTTTACATAGGAATTTTTGCTAGTGTTTGGACACTTTTGTTATCAATTGTATGTTAATTATTTTAATATATACATCCGATTTGTATGTTTGACTCGACATTCCCCCCCATCCCCCTCCCCATAGCAGAAAATGCGAGACGCGCGACGTACGTCGCAGATTTTTTTTTAATCTGCAGATTATTTCCAAAGCAGCATCATGCAGCAATTCCAAATCTCCCGATTTTAGCAGGAAAGATAGCGATTTTCAATCTTTTTCCATCCACAACATAATTTCAATATTCATTTTAAACATGCTTTATTAAATTGTAGAACCTATAAAGAGATAGAACTGTTCAATATTTCTCACTCATGCAATTTTTTTGTGACCCCCCCCCCTTTTATTCTCAGTTAACGATCGGCTATCAAACAGATTGCAGAATCCTTGAGATTTCAATTTTTCCCCATCAGCAACATGAATGTTGATATTATTTTTTTTAACTTACTTAATTAGATTCTACAACTTATAAAGAAGTAGAATTGTTCAATATCTCATATACATTTGTTTTACTTACCCCCTCCCCCCTAACAATCGGTGATTAACCTTTCTAGAAAAGCGTTGTAATTTCTAAGCTTTCTCCATTCACAGCAAAAATGTCAATATTCATTTGAAACATGCTTTATTAGATTCTAGAACCTATAAAGAAGTGAAATTGTTCAATATCTCTCACTTATGCAATTTCTTGTGACACCCCCCCCCCTTCCCCTCCACTAACGATCGGCAATCAAACGGCTCGCGGAATTCTTGCGATTTCAAACCTTTCTCCATCTGCATCATAAATCTCGATGTTCTTTTTAAACTTATTTGCTTAGATTCCAAAACCTATAAAAAAATAATTGTTTACTATCTCTCACTTGCATATTTGCTTTAACCACCCCCCTCCCCGCCACTCCACCTTCCACTAACGATCGGCAATCAAACACTCCGTAGAAGCGTTGTGATTTCCAATTTTTTTCCATCCAGAGCATAAATGTCAATGTTAATTTTATTGTTCAATATCTCCCATTCATATAATTTTTTGGGACCCCCCCCTATCCCCCCCTTTACTATTTGCTACCGATCGGGAATGAAACTCCCTGCAGAAGCATTGAGATTCCCATTCTTTCTCTATATGCAGCATAACTGTCAATATTCTGTTTAAATTTGCTTCATTAAATTGCAGAACCTATTTAGAGGTACAATAGTTCAATATCACTCACTACTCATGTAATTTTTGTTATTGCATCTTTGAATATATACTAAATTTTGCATCGATTTCAAAATTTGATGATCTTGAACATTTTTGTTTCAATACCAGTATATTTTTATAAATGGATCGCTAGCATTATAGAAGAAGAAATTGGATCTGAAAGGATCACAGGTATTATTCGGAAAGTCTTTAATTCAGCTGTCAAAGAAAATACCTGCACTTATAAGTTACTTAACCCACTGAACGCCACAATATGAATCTTACTAAAAAATTTTGTGTTTTCATACGCTTTGGGTTACAAAATGCATCCCTAATGATATGTAGTTTAAATAATTTGAAAAAAAAAACAATTATTTTGTTAGAAGGTATGATATAGTTCCAAAATCGGAGTCTTGGCCCCTAATGGAGGTAGAATAGATGTTGATAAACTTCATAACCCTTTTAAATTAATTTTTTTGATCCCTGTTTGTTATAATTTAAGAAACGAATTTTTAAATTTATATCCAATGTTTTAATCCCCTACACTTGAATAATAAGTTATTTTAGCGATTTTCTTTTCTTATGCAGTAGAAACAGACCATTTTGTTTGAATAATTTAAAAAAAAAAATACAATTTGCATTACAAACTTTTTGAAAAAATTACCAGCGAAGCTAGGCACTTCAATGTTCAATGTAAACTAGTTGGCATAGGTGGACTCTGCTCAGTTCCCCACCATATTTATGTTCGCATAAATTTCTAGTGCGAGACATATTATAATCATGTTAAAAAAAATGAATTTGACCAAAGCTTGATACAGTGACAGAACAAAATCCCCGCCTAATAGGCTATCCACCGTTCACTTCGATATATTTATCTTATTCTAATCTATTAATTCATTTTATCAGGGTCAATTCCGTTGTTCAGTTTTCATGCAACTATTTCCAATGCAATAATCCTCAAAATTCATATTTATATGAAAAATTTACAATTTCGCTATGTTGATAAAATCGTAAATTACGAATAATTTACGAAATTTTCCTATTAGAATATTTGTATTTAATCATGTTCAAACAAATATCATAAATGTAATTTTGAAGTTGTCTAATGTATTTAGGATCCTCAAAATGGAAGTTTTTGCTCAATTTTGCCTTATTCTGACATGTTAAGGAAATCGTAAATTCCAAATAACTTACGAATTTTTTTTTAAATTGGAAAAATCATAGTCTATGATATTCATGCCAGTATCCTAAATAATATTTCGAAAGTGGTTTGACATCTTTACGATGAAAATATCCCTCAAGATTGACGTTTATGTGAAATTTTGCTCTAATTTGACATATTAAGAAATTCGTAAATTTCCAATAACTTACGAAATCTTTATATTGGAAAATTTATAGTCATTAATATTCATGCCAGTGTCCTAAATAATATTTCAAAAGTAGTCTGACATCTTTAGGATGAAAATATCTCTAAAAATTGGCGTTTATGTGAAATTTTGCCCTATACAGCCATGTTAAGAAATTCGTAAATTTCCAATAACTTGCGAAATTTTCAAGCAAGTTTAATTTTCAAGCAATTTTAAGTAGCATATTTATAGTTACTGATGTTCATTCCGGCATCAAAACTGATATTTTAAAACTGGTCTGACAGTTTTACAGTAAAAGGTGTCCATTTAATGCACGTTTAAGTGAATTTTTGTCCTATTCTCCCATGTTAAGAAAATCGTAAATTTCTAATAACTTACGAAGTTTTTAAATTCGAATGTTGCAAATGAATAGGGTTCTTGCCAGTGTCGAAAGTAATATTTTAAAACTGATCTGACCTCTCTGCGACAATTTGTTTTTGAGATATCGTGTACACAGGCCCACCTTATCCATTGGGCTAATTGGGCTGCAGCCCAAGGGCGCCACATGTTTAAGGGCGACATTCACATTTTTTTTTTTTTAACATATGCATAAAGATGACATTTTTCTGGTCTAACTCAAAATTAATAGATCATCAACCTTTTTAAATTTTCTATATTAAATTTATTTGAAGTATACTTAAATTGTATTCAATGTTTAAACAAACAAACAGACTAGCCTATTTCCACAAACAATTTCTAATTTTGGTGATATAAGTCGCACTTTTAATAAAATCTAACTCTTTCTTATACTTTTTTTTGGGGGGAGGGGGGGGGGAGGGGGAGGGGGTGGAAGGTAAGAGATTCAAAACGCCGATTGTTTACGCTGATACGTAGACCAGAGAATGGTATGCCTTCCATCGGTGGTCTTTTTATAGAATCTTAGCCGTATTTCACGCGAGATTTAGAGAAAATCAGCAAAAATTCTTAATAGTTATTCCGACGAAAGAGACCTGAATTAAACCTTCCGGCACCTCTAGTCTACAACTTTGATAGCAGAACTCTCGCGAAGTACAAAGAACAGTCCTTCTAGGAGATTTCCATATAACAGACTAGTCACTAGTGTAATTTGAACAGGGGTTAACGACCTCTAGCGAATGGAAAGTGAAAAATTGATTGAATTGGCATAATTAATCAAAATTCAACCCAGAATGAGTCTTTAATTATTTGAAATTTTTTTATTATTTGTTAATTGTATATATTAATGTATTGCATGGAATTAACTGAATATAGTGCTTTTCATTTTAAGTTTGGGAATTGAAACAGCTTCTTAACAGTAAGAAATACGTCTCAAGACAAATATGCTAAATAATGGAGTGATTTCCAACCACAAATTGAAGATTACCCTGTATCATAAAACACTACAAATGACTTGTAACTTTAACACATGATTTCACTTACTATATACTTTTTTTTTTTTTTTTTGTGTGTGTGTGTGTGTGTGTATATGTGAGTCGCACAATTATTTGGATGGATTTATTTTATTTTATTTTTATTGTATTTATTATTTTCTTTTTTTAAACAAAAAATAATATTTTTTTTGGCAAACTTTTCTTACATCAAGAATGGATTTCAAAAATTTTTTACAAAACTTGCATAAAGATTCACTAAAAATTGTGAAATATTATTCAGAACCATAAAATTCTCACATGTAATTTATAGTAAATATTTTTTAATGTGCTTGGACTTATAACTGTAACAAAATGTTATTTATTTACTAAGATTTGTGTGTTCATAAAGGGTTTTTCGCAAAAAAGAATTTTGCAATAAATAATTGGATAGCTAAATTAAATATGTAGCCTGGAAAAAAACACTTTATGAAATTTCACTTCTGGAAAACATCTAAAATCTTGTTCATTCTTTTGTCGGTAATTTACTTGATTTTTACTCTATTAAAAGGAAATTTTGACAGAACTTGCCCAATATATCTAGCTTTTATCCTATGTAATAAAAAAATTCTGTCTCTCGTGCATGCATATTTAAACAAATTATTTATTATAAATGCTCATACCTCAGCAAAAATTACATGTGTGAATTTTAAGTTTCAGAATAATATTTCTCTAATGTCTTATAATTTTTTCTGAAAGTTTTGTAAAACTTTGTTAAAACCTATTCTTGTTATAAGTAAAAAAACTTGTTATAAAAATTAATAATTTACTATAATATATTAATATAATATATTTAATATCTATAATAAATTAATATATATATATATATATATATATATATATATATAGTGTCTAAATAATCGTGTGGTTACCAAAAGAAAAAAAAAAAAAAAAAAAACTGTAAATATTAAGTGAAATCATGTGTTATAGTTACAAGTAATTTGTAGATTTTAAAATACAGAAAGATCCAAAGTATTTCTGATTTTCTTCAATTTGCAGTTGGTCCCCTTACTGCAGTTGTGATTGAACCGATAGAAGAAAAAATATTCAGTAATTTGACCAACCACTATATATTGAAATAATATTTTGTTTTGAATTTCGATTGAAAAAAAAAAAATCTGGCAATAGATGAAATGTTGTGTTGTAGTGTTTAAATTTATTGACTGCACGTGCGTTCTAGGTCTGGGTGGAATTTACTATGTGGGGGGACTTTTTGAGAGGTTCTAGCTGTATTTAGGCGAGTCTAGATGAATTTAACGAGATTTAAATAGCTATTTAAATTTTAATTAGATTAGTTTTTATTAAATTAAAAAACTAAATTGCATTTAAAAATTGAGCTAAACTTAATGTTGGTATAAATGGGTCCGTAGAGTGAAAAGCAGAGTCTTTTGAACAATCACAACATTTAATAATATATAGAAAAGTAGAATAACATAATGCGGGCATTTCTTGCCGCTCGCTTAGCAAAGC
Organism: Salticus scenicus; assembly: GCA_963930645.1. Lineage (NCBI taxonomy): Eukaryota > Metazoa > Arthropoda > Arachnida > Araneae > Salticidae > Salticus > Salticus scenicus. Next base: position 244,064,285 of record OZ005652.1, read on the forward strand.
TTTCTCGTACAGACTCATATAAACTTCTCTCTCTCAGAGAGCGAAGATGCGCCGTTGATTACGTAATACAGTTACGTCACATCTGACGTCATGACAGGTGGTGAGCTAGTTAACAGCTGATATGAGGAAACATGCATTGAAATCCTTCATTTCCCCCTTTTTCAATAAAAGTTTCGAAATTAAAACATATTTATGCATTATAATAGCATATTAAAAATTACAGAAAATTATTTTTATGCAAGAGTTACTTAAAATAAGAAAAGTGTTAGTAAAGAAATAGAATTATAAGCAAATAATTATGGTTAATATAATAAAATAAAATACGTAAAATATAAGCAGTTAATTTCTTAATGAAAACACAGTTTAAATATATTTTTTAAGTTCATCAGTCCTGAGTATTAAGTCCTATAATATCACAACATTTTTCATGTTTATATGCATTTAAACTTTTTGTTAAAATATCAGCAGGTTGTTCATCTGATGATATATATTTAATGTCTATTAGTTTATTATTGTAAACTTCTCGCACAAAATGATGACGAATGTCAATGTGCTTAGATCGATTGTGATGAACAGGATTTTTTACTAATCTCAGTGCGGACTGATTGTCGCACATGATTGCAGTTGGACTTGATACAATTTCAGGATCCAGTTCTTTTAAGAAATTTCTAACATGAATTGTCTCTTTTGCGGATTCAGACAGAGACATATATTCAGATTCTGTTGTGGATAGAGCAACGGTTCGCTGCTTTCTAGATTCCCAAGAAATAGGTCCACCGGCATATTTAAAGACGTATCCTGTATATGATTTTCTATCATTTATATCCGATGCCCAATCGGCATCAACAAATGCTGTCAATGGTTTATCGTCTCTGTAATACACAATTCCTAAATTTCTAGTGCCATTGAGATACCTTAGTATTCTTTTAGCAGCTATCCAGTGAGGTTTTCCCGGATTGTTATTAAACTGACTTAAATAATTTACAGCATGGGTGATATCTGGTCTGGTAGCAACCGACAGATACATAAGAGAACCAATTAATTGTCTATAAGGAATTTTTGACATGTATGATTTCTCTTCTTCTGTATTTGGACACATTTGTTTAGTTAATTTTACACTGCTATCTAAAGGTGTATTCACCACTCTAGAATCTTCCATATTAAATTTATTTAATAAATCTTCAATGTATTTCTTTTGTGTTATAGTGATCCTGTCCCTATCTTGATTAAATTCAATGCCTAAGCAATAATGCAGAAGGCCCATATCTTTCATTTTTAAAGATTCTGCTAATTTATTTCTAATATCAAAATAGTGCTCTTCACTTTTAGTGAGACAAATTAAGTCGTCGACATAGACGATTATAATAGCATCAAAAGGATATTTTGAGTAATAGACACATTTGTCGGAATTCAAAGGGTTAAATTTCATTTTTCTCAATTTCTCATCTAATTTCTTAAACCACTGCCTTCCTGACTGAAGTCCATACAAAGACTTCTTTAATAAACACACTTTATTTTCATGTATATTATTTTCAAAAAATTCAGGAAGCTCCATATAAATTTCTTCATGTAACATTCCGTTAACATATGCCATAATGAAATCTAACTGGTATGCTGTGAAACCATTCTGGATAGCATACGCGATTGCAGTTCTTATAGAACTTAATCTGGCTACTGGTGAAAAATTTTCCTCAAAATCTATACCTTGTTTCTGTGAACACCCTTTGGCAACCAATCTGGCCTTAAATTTTTCAATTTGACCATCTGGTTTGAATTTTGTTTTTAAAACCCATTTACACCCAATTACCTTTTTATCTTTTGGTCTATCTACAATTTCCCAAGCGTTTTGCTTAACTAAAGAATCATATTCTAATTTCATCGCGTTCTCCCAATTTTTAGCATAATCTCCATTTAACGCGTCGATCACGCTGGGATTAATTTCATTAAATGAGTTATCAGCTAACTGAGAAGTTTCATCTTTATATTTTGTATCTGTAATACACTCCTTATGAGAGTTTTGAAAGTTCCAACTTTTAATTTTTTTAGGTCGGCCTGGACCGCGTTTAAAAATAGGATTGTTTTTATTAATCCCTTTCTCTTGTTTACATATATCGTCAACACTCTCCTCCCCTCCACTCACATCTTCTACGTTCCCCCCTTCAGAAAGCGAGCCTTCCCCCCCTTTCCAAAAAGAGAAACTCTCTCCGTTGCATTCAGGGGGATAGGAAATCGATCCGCTGTTTTCCCCCCTGTCTGCGGTTTGAGTAGGGATAGGAGTTTCATTTTTAATATTACAATCATTGCATTTATTCTCAGATGAAAAAATTAATTCTAATTGATCAGTAGTGGCTGAATCATTTATTTCAAATTCGTCTATAAATCGAACATCACGACTTATGACAATTTTTCTAGTATCCTTATTCCATAATCTGTAAGCGCGTGATTCATTTGAATAGCCAATGAATATATGTTCGTGTGACCTAGCTTCAAACTTCCCTTTTGATTTTTTATTTAGAACAAAACATTTCTGTCCGAAAATTTTAAAATAGTTAACAGTTGGTTTATAACCGAAAAACAATTCGAAAGGTGTTTTGTTTTCTTTAATTCCTTTAGTGGGACACCTGTTTCTAATATATGCAGCGCAATTTACTGCTTCAGCCCAGAATGTATTTGGAAGGTTTGATTGCATTAATAAACACCTCGCCATTTCGCATAATGTACGATTTTGTCTTTCAATTCTAGAATTTTGCTGAGGGGTCATTGGTGCTGAGAATTCGCGTTTAATACCGCATTCTTCAATATATTTATTGAATTCCTCGCCACAATATTCTAATCCATTATCAGTATGCAGTATTTTAATTTTTTTTCCTAATCGATTTTCGACTGCTGCTTTATATCTCCGGAACGCGTTCTTAGCTTCATCTTTTGTTTTTAGAAAATTTACTTCAATGTAACGAGATTTATCATCCAAAAAAGTAATAAAGTAACGTGATCCGCCATGGGATTTAACATTTATAGGGCCACATAAATCAGAATAAACTACTTCTAATAATTCATCACTATGAAATTTGTTTTCTTTACAAAATGGTTTCACAGTTTGTTTAGACCTAATACATACTTTACAATCTTTTAAAGTATCTTTTTCATTAAAATTTAAATCTCTTAACATATTTTCAGATTTTAATAATTTTAAATCTTTTTCATTTAAATGTCCTAATTTTAAATGCCATTTATGAAAGTTGCTTACCTGAGTTGATGCAGCGATATCCACATGCGGCTGAAAAAAATATAAATCACCTTTTCTCGTAGCACTTATAATCAGAGAGCCGTCCTGCTCCGTAATTTTTGCACATTTTTCGGTAAATACAACTCGGCAGTTGTTTGCAGTAGCTTTTGATATAGACATTAAATTGCATTTCAATTTTGGAACGCACAAAACATTTCTTAACTTTAAATTGGTTACACCGTGATTACCGGGAACTTTTAATTTGACTGTTCCAACACCTGTGATCTCCGCTGTTTCATCTACAGCTAATTTTATAAATGATCCAATTCTAGGTTCGAAATCTATAAACAAATTCTTGTCATGATCCATATGTGATGTCGTACCGCTATCGAGACACCACTCGGAATGTTCTTGGAAAGAGTTACTGGCTGCCATCGTGAACTCTGTACTATCTTCAACCATAAAAGATCTATCTTTATATTTATTCGATGAAGTGAATTTTCTGTCTGAGATCTTCTTTCTGCATTCTGAGGCTTTATGCCCTACTTTTGAACAGTAATTGCATTTGAAGATTGCATAATTTCTTTCGCCATACGTGTTCTTGTTCTGCACAGGCTTTAAGATTTCTCTTTTGTTCTTTTCAGGAAGATTCTTCTTGTGAGTTGTAAAATACGCATTTGATGATTTTTGATGCTTTTTATTTTTTCTTGACTCGTATTCTTCCATCATTTTAATTTTCAGAGCTTCAGGCTGCGGCAATTCATCTCTTGCTTCTATGGCGCACCTGAAATTTTCATAGCTGTCAGGAATACTGTATAAGAGCAAAATTGATAATAGGTCTTCGGCTACTTGAATGTCCATTTCTTTTAGCTTGTCCACTATATCAAAGAAAATATTTAGGTGATCGGACATATTTTCACTGTCAGTCATTTTCTTAAAGAGTAGCTGCTTCAACAGGGTGGCTTTCTTTGCCGGTCCTCTCGATTCGTAAACTTCTTTTAATTTATTCCATACTTCATTTGAGGTTGTACAATGTTTAATATGACACAACTCACTTGGGGTAATTGCTAGGATTAAATCGGCTCTAGCTTTGCGGTCAATTTCGAGCCATTTTTCTTCACCTTCGGCGCCTTCATCGGGCTTAATTTTCGTTCCGTTAGCATAACTCCAGTGATCATTCTTGATTAAAACAGCTTCTATCTGCAGCTTCCACGTGTCAAAATTATTTTTGGATAACTTTTCTATATTTAATACTTGCGACATATTTAATCAGCTATAGTAGCTTCTTTATAAAAATAGAATCAAAAATACTTTTGATTTCAGCCCTTAGGCTTAACAGTAAGTCGCACTTTCGTTTTAGCGAATGTTAATTTAAATTTTTAAAAAGTCCGCAGTAAGATGCGTGTCTCTGGGCCCATAACCATTGTTGGTATAAATGGGTCCGCAGAGTGAAAAGCAGAGTCTTTTGAACAATCACAACATTTAATAATATATAGAAAAGTAGAATAACATAATGCGGGCATTTCTTGCCGCTCGCTTAGCAAAGCTTTCTCGTACAGACTCATATAAACTTCTCTCTCTCAGAGAGCGAAGATGCGCCGTTGATTACGTAATACAGTTACGTCACATCTGACGTCATGACAGGTGGTGAGCTAGTTAACAGCTGATATGAGGAAACATGCATTGAAATCCTTCACTTAAAATTAGAATATGTATATGTTTGGTAAAGGTATAGGGCGCCTGACCGTGTTAGCCCAGGGCGCCCGAATGTGTTAAGACGGCCCTGCGTGTACACAGACTAACAAACTAACGGACTGACCCACTAACAGACTAACACACTAACAGACTAACTGACACCCTACAGACAGACACTATAGAAATTTTGTCATTTTCGGATTCCTCACACCTGAAAACGTGTAAAAAAGTCAAAAAACCGAGGTCGAAAATTTTCACGATTACCTAAGTTCCCCATACCTATAGTATGATGGGGAACTAAAAATAAAAAAATATATTTATCTTAATTATTGTAGAGAAAAAATTCTTAATAAAATGTTCTCGCAGCGGGAGCTTTGGTTCCTACTGGGTTAAATACGCAGTTTCAATTCCAGTATCAAAAGTTTTCTGTGAAAGTTGGGGCTCGGACATTGAGAAGGTGAGCAAAATGCATTTAAGACGTACAGATGGCAATGATGAACAAACTGTAACCGTTGCTAAAAGAAAGTTTAACGTTTTAATGTCCCTCCACCTGGTTACATAGGAACCAGAGAATTTTAGAAAGTTGCATTAATTTCAATGTTTAGAGTCTCCTACAAGTATTTTACTATGAGTCGGTATGAACAAAATCATAAACAAACTGAAAATAGTAGTTCTTATACAATATGAAAGATGCCATCTCTTTACCTAGCTATAATAGCTATATGTAATTAAAATTCTATAACTACAATGCTTCGACATATCTAACAGATTAATAACATTAGATAAATGCAAACTTGTAATAAAAATATGCTTACTGAATCCGGTAATTTTTTTTTCCCGTAACTCACTGTGAAATTATGCTGCAGATTATTTTCTAATGCGTAAATAATTGTCGCAGACTGACAGAAAAATTTCTGCTACTGGGATCCCCCTGTAAATTTCGTCGAGATGAGGACAGCTATAACATAGCCGGTTTAAAATACAAAAAATTAAAAAAACACCCTGGGTCAGCTGGGGATTTGAACCCATTCTTTTACACTTGAAGGTGATTAGCAAGGATGACTAAGGGTTACATACAAACGGAACACTTGCAATTTCGATGACGTAAATTTTGCAAGTTTTTTGCAAATACAGTCGACATCAAAAGTATCCGAGCACTAGCAAAAATTCCTATGTAAAAAAAATACACTTAATGCAGTTTTGTTAAATAAATCCTTGTCGAATCCTGTACTTAGTCAGTCTAAGAACATGATTCGACAAGGATTTATTTAACAAAACATTGTTAAGTGTGTTTTTTTCACATAGGAATTGTTGCTAGTGCTCGGATAATTTTGCTGCCGACTGCAGTCATACATTTGGAACGCTTGCAAACGGCTTTGCAACTGGAAGTGTTTCATTTGTATGTACCCCATACTCACTCGGCCACGGAGGGTCTGCATTCGGCAAAACAATTATTTTTAAAACAACAAGATTTCGCAGTTAATAATTCTATAAAATTCCCTATGAAATTCGTTGAGCAGAACTAGTGTGACGTAAAACCCAACCAACTTTATGAAATTCTAATGCATATTTTTACAAAATTCTTTATATTATTATTCGTAAACATATATAAAATAAATTGCCAGAAATGTAACAAGCCATAAAGTAGTAGTTATGCACATGTTTTTCTAATTTTAAATAAACCCTCCGTAAATGATCAGAATTCTAATAGCACATCTAAGGACCATCTCTAGGAATATATCCCAGACTGTCGCCCTTGTATAGTTATAGTGCGAATTAAAACTTAAAACCTACTCAACCTCAAATATCTTAATTTTGATTTATTTATTTGAATATTAATTTCAATCAATTATTCTAACGATCAAATGTTCAATCAAATATTATAATTCATATTAGTCGCTAAGTGACCATTACACAGCACTAGTGCGACGTAAAACGTAGCCAACCAACCTATAAATCAGATTAGTTTTTAAATCGTCTCAAATTTATATAAATGCACATGCCAAGAGCTTCAGACATTAATTTACTCCAGATTATATATAAGCTGGAGTAATGTAAATGTAACTCTGAAATTGAAATTGCATTATTTTAAATAAATGCAACTTTGAAACATTACATAAAATAATTGAAAATATTGGATCTAACATAAAACATAACGTCACTTTTTCTAAATAGAAATTTCTAGATTTCAGAAAATATCTTGTGTTGGTGGGTTTTAACGTTGCACTATAGCTACGCAGTGGGAAATTAAAGACGGACGTATATTCACACTTAGGGATGTTCCGGGGACATGGCATCTTAATTTTTATCCTCCGCGGAGGGGATGGCTTCCTCGCTTCTGTAACCCCTAGAGCGATAGAAAACACTACCCTCCAATACTTAAGTTCTTTGGCATCATTGAAGGAAGGTTAATGTAATTTGGCAATGACTTTTTCATATTTGGCGTTCAAAACGTAAAGTTTAATAATTTTTTGCAGCTTTCCTGTTGCGATTCAGCAGCTAATTTTTTTTACCAGTGAATTAAGTGCAACATAAACTATATTCTGTAATTTTTTGAAGGAAATCGGTGATTACCACTTGAAAGAGTTTCCTTGTAAGACAGTGTCATTTTTGTTAAGCTTTTATCTTTATTATAATTATTAATTTTTATGATATAATGTGTAAATAAAACCCATATCACATATTAACTCTGTTAAAATGTTATTTTAAAATAATTAAAGCTGAAAATTGTAAGAATGGAGGATAAATTATACACAAGTACACTGAGAAAAAATTCTGTAACTGACATCTAGAATCTAAATTGCGGTTAAAGAAAAATAGTTCCATGTCATTCTTTAAATTCTAGTCCCCTTGGAAAGCGAGTTCTAGAAGCCCTATTAGAGTTCTTGAGCATTTGCCTATATTATCGAGGGCAAAATTATTTAAAAATCTCTGTAAATAATTGAGACTACAAGAGGCGGGTTTCTGCAACTATAACCTTGGTTTATGACCCAGTTCTAGAAAATAAGCGAGAATTTCTTGCAATACAAAAAAATTCAGAATATTGTTTCGCCATCTAGAAATGTGTAAACTAGAAATTCTCGATCATTTTGTCTATTCAGTTTATTGGCGTGCCTTATGCGCATAGCTCGGTAATCCATATTTCTAGTTAAAAGAGTTGGCCACTTATTCATTCCAGAGGAAGGTGGTATATTCTTTTTCTCAGTGTATACTTAAAAGCAATGATATATATTAAAACAAACACAAAACATTGATTCACTCTTTATGCAGATTTTTGTTTTATTTATTATTATCTATATATTAATAGGCAAGCATAAAATTTGTAGTCCCTTTTTAACATATTAATTATGGGAGTAGAGGGTTGAAAATGGTATCATTCGAAAGGTATGGTTAGCCGGAAGGTGCGAATACAAATATTATTTTCTTACGATGTCAAGAAGGTATTTAAAAATACTTTTATTTTTTATGCATTTTCCCCTTTCATACACGTATTCCTTTACATTAAAAAATACCTAAAAGTGGAAAGTTGTTAAATCTGGCAATTTCATAAAACTCAAATAAAACCATAGACACAGTAATTTGTATAGCATCCTTATACGCAAGCGAAGTGATGACGTCACTGGCCGTCTGTGGAACCACAAAAAAGATTTCCTACGTTCATCGTCCATTGGATTTTTTTGTAAAAAATTATTAAAAATTATCTCCCGATTTTAATTTCCATATTTGGGTATAGTCATATATGTTACTGTCTACATGTGTCAGATTGAGTTATTTTTGCTGTAAAATTGATAAAATTTTAATTTAAAATTTCAAAACTGTAGAAAAAAAATGGCAAACTTCTAGGTTCGAAAGTAAGCATAAACGTTTAGTTTTAGTTAAAGGACGAAATAGTTTTAAAATTTAAAATAAAATTTTTGTCAATTTGACAGCAAGATAACTTAATCTAGCACATGTGCACGATAAGTAATTTATAATTATATTCAAATATGAGGATTAAAATCGGGAAATAATTTTCCTCAATTTTTAATATTTTAAAAAAAGAATTCCAATGGACAATTAACATAAAAAATCTTTTACTTAGCCCCAACAACGGTCAGTGATGTCACACTTCGCTTGCATATATCTTTTGCATCAGTAAGAAAAAAGTAGAAGATATGGAAAAACTTTTGATTTCCGGTTTTCGATAAATTTACACAGTTTGAGATTTCCTTGCATTCCAATTAACTTAAAGCGACTACTTATTTTTTAAAAAGTTGATTTATTACTAACTGCTGTATGTATTGGGTTGTTCGGAAAGTCATTTCGTTTTTCTCAGCAGAGGACTTAATTGTATTTTTTTCACACCTTCTTCACATTTAAGTTGCATTGCCATTACATATTGTGACAGCTGATATAGCAAGGCTTGCTTGTGAGAAAGGTCGTTTTATTCTGCTCAATAGTTTTTGATTGGTGCCCTATCAAATAAAGAAAATCAGAAGCGACATTTTCGGCATATTTTGTTTTTGCTATCAAAAATGCGAAAATACTATTCAAACAGGGAAAAGAAGTATACGATTTGTGCACAGAAAATTTATTTAAAGAACGCTATTGTCAGAACTGGTTTACCAAATTTTGTTCTGGCAATTTTGAGTTGAAGATGCATAACGTTCTAGAAAACGAGTTTGTGCTAATGAAGACAAAAAATAAAGTATTGATTTATGAAAAACTGCTAAATAACAACTCGTGAGATCGCTAAGAAACCGATCAAAGTGGAGAATATATAATTCATTAAAATATTTATACAATATAAGAAAATCGTCTTTCATTTTCGAAGGAAAAAACGAAATTACTTTCCGAACAACCCAATATAAGAAGAATGTAGACTATACGGAAAAAATTTTGATTTCAGTTTTTTGCTGAATTTGCATGTTTTGGGCTTTCCTTATGTTTCAGTTAACTGAAATTGACCTACTTTAAAAAAAAAAGGATTTATTGCTTGCTTTTCCGTGTATAAGAAACAAGTAGAGAAACTTTTTATTTTTGGTTTTCGATGAATTTACACGTTTTGAGATTTCCTTGCATTTCAATTAACTGAAATTGATTACTTATTTTTTAAAAAGTGAATTTGTTATTCTTTCCTCTGCATATATAAGAAGAAAGTATAAGATTCAGAAAAATTTTAGATTTTCATTTTTCGATAAAGTTACACGTTTTGAAATTTCCCGAACTCAATTCGACCATTTTTGCAAAATATCTTTCTTTTTGAGTTCAAACACTGTACATTATGAGTCAAAGGAATTAATTTAACAGAATTTGATATTTGGTAGGACCTTGGTATGACATGGTACCTATCAGCTTTTGGCCTGTATCACCCAATACGGGGGTTTTTACGTTGCAATTTTCTCTCATTTCAGGAAAGATTCAACATCTACAGAGAGAAATATATTAAGTAAAACTCTGCTGATTCAGTTAGAGTACATATCGGCAAACAATTGCCGCATTTGTGTTTCAATTTAATTTCGTTAAGACAAGGCAATATCTTTGTTTTGCTTTGCTTAAAAAAAAAAAAAAATGGTCGAGATTCGACCACTGGGCGATACTAGTTATTATTATTATTTATGAAAAAGTTATGGAAGTAATATACCAGAAAATATATAGAAAACAGTCTATGCTTGTATGTATTAAAATTGGTGTTCATTTGTCTTTAAAAAGTAGCAAACGTCTATTTTCATTTTCTTGAAAGAAATATTGCAATATATCATTAATATCGATATTAACTTGGTGATGTATCGCGATATTTAATTTACAGTGTATTAGTACTTAAAAAGATTACCCCATATTTTAATAAAATAAAATCATTTTCTTTCCAAGAATTCAGGGTATGTCTTTGTATTAAAGAACATGTGTGATATTCTAGAGTATGTTAATTTATTATTATTGAAAGCAAAATTATAACCTGTATAACTTAATAAACTGTATAAACTTAATAAACTGTAACGTTGGTTTACAATAGCATAATAGAAAAAAAATCCAATGTTACATAGCAATAGTAATGAAAAGGAACTTACTCGATGAATCAAAACTACATGCTGAAAGTTGAAATTTCTTACATTTTTCTTCTTTACTGTCAAATATCCATAAGAAATTCGTCAAATGGTTAAATGTATGTTAATACTATCAGGGGTCGATCAAGGCAAAATTTGGGTCCCTTTTGCGGCCCCTTCACAAAATTCCACATAGTAAAAAGGGACCCTTCACAAAATTCAAATTCATAAAAAGGGACCCTTCACAAAATTCAAATTCATAAAAAAGGACCCTTCACAAAATTCAAATCCATACAAAGGGACCCTTCACAAAATTCAAATTTATAAAATGAGTCCCTTCACAAGATTTTGTTTTATAAAAATGATCCTTTTATTAAATGTTTTCATATTACTTTCTTCTATATGAAATATAGAGAAAGTATTGGATTCGCGAAAATTTTCGACCTCCGTTTTTTGACGGATCTACACGTTTTGGGATGTCCTGAACACGAATTGATAGTTTTTAAAAAATGTCTGTCTGTATCATTTTTTTGTGGACGCTGTATCTCACGAACATATGAATGAAATTTAACCAAACTTGGTATTTAGTTGCACCCTGACATGAACTGGTGCCCATTAGATTTGGGGATCAATAGCTCAACAGGTGGCGCTGTAATCGCATTTTATGCAAATTTTTAACATGGCAGCATAGGACAAAATTCCGTATAAATGGGCATAATGAGAGTTATTTTAAACTTGTGATTGTAAAATTAATTTGAATTATTGATGATAGTAGTAGTTAACTAGGAAAAAAAATTTGTGCATGGGGGGGCATCGGTTCCTCCCCTGGGGGGGAAGTACCCCCCCCCCCCCGGGGGAGTTAAATTTTGAAGATGGGTATCATTCGAAAGATCTCGTCAATACCTTTAAAACAAATGGTTGAACCATAAATCTGTGATAATTTAAAACAAAGTTATCGATTTTTTTTTAACTTTTAACAAAACAAAAAAAAAAAAAAAAAAAAAAAAAAAAAAAAAAAAAAATTCGATTTTTTTTTTTTTTTTTTTTTTTAATTATTGTTAGTGATTGAATATGTATTAATTTTCACACAAAAAAAAAAGGGAAAAAAAAAAAAAAAACATTGCGTAGAAATTTCAAGTCTCTCGACTTTGGTCGGAAATATTGCAATTTCCAATCTTTCTTCATCCACAGCATAAATGCCAATGTTCATTGTAAACACATTTTATTAGTTTTTAGAACCTACAAAGAGGTAGAATTATTCAATATTTTTCACTTACGTAATTATTTATCCCTCGTTTTCCTCCCCCCTTCTTTGCTAACGATCGGCGATTAGACATCTCGCGGAATCATTGTGATTTCCAATCTTTATTCATCCACAAAATAAATGTCAATATATTTTTTTAAATCTTATTTAATTAGATTCCAGAGCTTATAAAGAAGTAAAATTGTCCAATATCTCTCAATTTTTTTTTCCTGCTTTTCCCCCCTTTTCCCTCTCCCACTAATGAATAGCAAACAATTGCTCTGCAGAAGCATTGAGATTTCTGATTTTTCTCCATCCACAACCTTTTCAATTTACTATATTAGATTCTAGAACCTATATTGAAGTAGCATTGTTTCATATCTCTCAATCATATATTCATTTGTGATTCTCCCCCCCCCCCCCCCCCCCTTCTCCAAGCTAGCAATCAGGGATCATACAGGTAATCGTTTAAAAAATGGAAAGGATTGTTTATTTGGAAATGGCTGGAAATGTATTTCATTTTGTGTTAAAGGTTTTTCATATAAAAGTAAATTTAAGTGCACTATGTGATGTGCATATAATTTATAGACAATATACAGGGACACCCAAAATTAAGCTAAACATTCTTTTCTATTGAATATAATAATAGATGGAAGTGCTTTGCTATATTTTACTATGTCGATGAACACTGCTCTGGAAAGATAATTAATTTTTTATTCCAACTGTAAACAAAGTATTTTTTTAGTTCTGTTTTAAATTCTAGTTTTTTGTATAATATCACATTTAGAGGTTCCCTGAATGTGAAAGTCTAATTTTTAGCAATTGATCTGTATTTATATTTATTATCAGCATAATTTAAAAACAAATGATTACAGGAAATTCAAATTTGGTATTTGGATATTCGTACTATGTTGCCACTTGAAAAATTTGATTAAGATTGGCAAGTTTGGATGCAAATTAATGACGGCCTTGACTTAAAAAAAAAGAGAATGTATGTAAGCATTATAATTGAATAGGGGGATGTGTGATTGGGGAATTCAGAATTATATGTGAAATAAAACTGTTCCTAAACCTATTTTACATTATTTTAAAAATAGATTGATCTTTATTACCTTATTGATCTCATGACTTAATCTGCAATCTATCTTTTTAGTATTGAAATGCAGGGTAAGAGAAAATCGTGCGAGTGGCACACACTAGATTATTTTTCATTTAATTAATTCATTTGAAAAGGAAATCTTTTTTTTTTTTTTTTAATGTGTTTATTGAAAAAACTGGTAATATAGTAGAAAGGATTAAACTGATTAAAATTTAAGTTTAATTAAAATTCATTATTATTATTATTATTTTGCTTATATAATTAATTCATTTGAAAGAAATATTTTCTCGTTTTTTTTTTTTTTTTTTTTTTTCATTTATTGTATTAGTTGGAATCTAATGGTAATATAGTAGAAAGAGAGAGAGCTATAGAATACATTATGCCAAAACTGAAATGTTTAAGAAATGCTGAGATACAGCCATCTTTATAATCGTAGTTCTGGAATAATAGCAGCTTTTATCTTCTGATAAATACCCAAACTGAAGTGCCTGATGTAAGGTTAAGAATGATTTTAAAGGATTTTTTTTTTTTAATGATTAAAAAATAGTGATTCAAATTTTTTGAAGATTCATTTAATTATAGTGATCAGCAAAGCTTGCTAATATTAAGTAAATGCAAACGTCTGACGGTCTGACAGAAATGCGCTTACTGAATATCGCAATCTTTTTTGATGTTATTTATAATGCTGCAGATTATTTTCTAATGCCTAAATAGTTGTCGCAGATTGACAGAAAATTTTCTGCTACTGGGGGCTTAATGTTTTTGTGTATACTCAGCTGGGACTGGATTAAATATTTTTCAGGCCATGACAACCTGAAAATGTTTGTACACTTTCCTTGTTAATTAACAAAAAAGGTGAATGATAAATCATTTCATTAGTAATTTATTTTACATAATTTTACAGGTTAGTATGTCACATGAAATTTTTTTTTTTTGTTGTTAAAAGTGTTTATAACTTTAACTTGATTGTCTGACTGTTTGGGCTCTGATTTCTACAAATATTTTTAGCATGTTTCAAAATTGATATATATATATATTATTTAAGGTCACAGTAGCTCATTTCCTAATCAAAATGACATGCATGCCACTATTAGTTTGTGCACATGTACAAAAAAAAAAAAAAAAAAAAAAAAAAAAAAAAAGACACATTGTCTTGTCTATGAGGCTTTGTCGTATGGTCTGTAGAGTCTGGACTATGAAGGATATTACGTAAGTGTTTTTTTGCTCCTTTCCAGGGTACTAAATGTAATAAAATTAGCATCATTTTTCAAAAAAGCAAAAGCATCTTTTCTATTGAGAATAACTGGATTAGCATTGATATTTTGTTTACAAATTCATACAAAAGGTTTCAGATACACTACAGAATATAAGTGGAAATGGATGAAAGATTTTGAATAGTATTAACCATTTTTAATACTTTCCTAGATTTAATATTTTCAGTCTGACTTTTTGTTTGTCTGTGTGCCTCCTGTCCATCTGTAATAATGAAGCTCTGTTTATATATATTTGTCCTCTAAAAGATCAGTAGTTTTGTTAATAGATTTTTCTATTCCTTGTCTCTATAAACCTATCAAAAGTAGATACTAAAATATTTTTTCATAGAAATAAATGCTTTTTTTTTTCTTTTTTGTAATCGGGTTGGGCTGTGTCAGGCCTGGGTCATACCAAGTTGAGCTATGTAAGCAAAGCTTTTGTATGGGCAAAGCCATGTCTCAAAATTTCACCTTGCACAAATGTCGAGTTTAAAGCCCCTCCAAAAAATTTTTCTGAGTACGGCCTTGCATCTAATGGCTATGAAAATTGGTAACTCAGGTCAGCTCAAGCTGCCTGAGACAGTCTGAGTTCATTTCCTCCTAAAATGAAAATAAAGATAAAAAAAATGCTCTTCTCATCCCATTAACCTCCACTCTTATATAGAGGAAGATGGGTGACTTTGTTACAGGTACTTCTGCTTTTGACCCTCAGTATTTAATGTAATATGATTTTTCTTGTTACAATTATTATTATTATTAGTTTTTTTTCTTTGGTGATATGCCATTTAAATGAGATGTGGATTAAAATCAGGATTGACTGAGTTAGACCCAATGGGTTTTTTCTGAAAAACCCACAATTTTGCCCACTTTTGGATTTTTTCAATTTTATAAGACTTTCTTCGATAAAAAAAGCAAATTACTAAGCAACTAAAAGTGAAATTTTTTTTGTTTAATAAAATAGTTTACATAAAGAAAGAGTTTTATTTTCAGTTATAATTTTTACAAAGAGAAGATTTAGCATTACATTTACATTTAGATGATTGCTACAATAGTGCGTCAACTAAAAAATAGCTGGCATAAATAATATCTGCTCAATACTCCATCATATATTTTTGCTCTCATAAATATTTACTATAGAACATATTATATTCAAGATTAGAACAATGAACCTTGCTAGTGGTCATTTTCCAGTCACAGATTGAAATGCCTCACCAATTAGGCTAACCTTAATTTGCTTTGACACATTTACCTTTACTGGTTTGCTGCGTCAAGTTTGCATTTAATTGATCATGCAATAATTTTCATAATCCACATTTATATGAAATTTTGTATAAATTTACAAAGATTATAAAATACAAATTTGAAAATTAAAATCAGGGTTCTGGCCAGTTCATAAGGGATACTATTTTAAACTGGTCTAAATTTTTAACAACATTCATATTCATTTATAGTAGTCTACACAAACTAACAATAAGCTGACTAACTTAATTACGGACACTACATCTTTTTTGTGATTTTAGGATTCCTCGTACTGCAAAATTTATAAAAATGTCAAAAAATTGAGGTTGAAAATTTTCATGAATACCAAATTTTCCCATACTTATAGTACAACAGTAACTAAAAATGATTTTTTCAAAGATGAATACGTACATTGCTTATCATTTAAAACTAGCTGCCTTCAGCAATCAGCTGGTTCGCAATCCTTGAAAAATCTCACTGTGTTAAGCTCCCACTCGGTGGCGCCTTCTCCCCTTTTTAGAACCTATAGCAGCTTGCTCACTCATAGTATATATTTACATTTCATGATATGAAACAGCCTGTTCACTCACTGTGTAAACGACCTTTGGAAATTCTAATCGTGGCAAACCCCCAACCCAGTGGCACCTATGTTCTTCAAAAATTGCTTTAGCATTTGCTATGTCATATTGCACAATTTATTAAAGATTTGTAGATAAAAAGGTTACATATCCATAAATCACCCATCATACATAAAAAATGAAAACAGCTCATTGGATTTCAGGAATTTTCTTTAATATATTTTAAGTACTTTTTTTTTTCCAACTTTTCTGCAATTTAGGTAATTGCATAATGGAAATTTAGAAAAATCTTTTATAATTAACCAAAAGCATTTTGTTGGTTACCAAAGAAAAAAAAAAAAAAAAAAAAGAAAGAAAATTGCATTTTGACTTTTTCTCTTCATGTAATTTCAGAATTTTTAAAATAGAGTCACAATTAGCCCAGAATAAAGGAATCGTAGAACATGAGCATGGAATAAATTTAGAGAATAGCTGTTCTTGAATTTTATTTTTTCGCGCTTTTCTTTGCTTTTTCTAAAAAAAAAAAAGTAATTAAGGAATACTTTTGCATTAACAGCATGTCTTGAGTTTTGGTTAACAAAAATCACCATAAGGCCTGCCGCACACCAAAGAGGCAAGCGACAGCGGCATACGCGATACGTCTCTTGAATTTGAGACGCGGCGCAAGCGACTCGAGTTTCACACTCACACCGAAGCGACAGATACATCCTGCGAAAGAAGCGTTTTTGATCACGTGTGCTTGTTGACTTTTGAGATTTCAGGTTTTATTTATAATAATATAAGGAGATTATGATTTCTTAATCTATTATAATTTCAAGTGAAACAGAAAAAAATTAAGATAAAAGAGTACTTAAGGAGAAAATAATTATTAAATTAATTTTTTTTTGTTGTTGTTGTTAAATTAATCAAATATTATATTCAAACTAAAAACACTTAATTTTTCTTTGTGATTTAAGGTATTTTTCATATTTTAGTGGGGGAAAGGGGGGGGGGGGTAATGTTTTATTTAAATTTATAATTAGCATTTGATAAACATCTTCTAATAGAAAAAGCTGATCGTGTTACTATTGTTGTGTAAAAATAAATAGTCTATTAAATTATTAAAAAATTTTATTTCAACCTGAAAAAGAAAAAATAAAACATTATTATTAAATAAATAAATAATTCAGATAATTTTTATATCGCACTTTTTATTTATATTATATTTATTTATTTATTAAATTTTTTATTTTTATTTATTTATTTATTTTTAAATTTATATTCATTTAAATGAATGAATAAAATAAAAGTTAATTTTTCTTATTTAAAATATGTTTAATTTTTAAAAATAAAAATAAAACAATAATTTAAGAGAAAATAATTATTAAATTTAAAAACTAATTTTTCGTTGTTGAATTATTAAAGTATTTTAACTTAAAAAAATTATTATTTTACTTTATCATTTAAATAAATGAATAATTTAGGGGAAAATAATTTTTATATTTCATTTATTTATTTTTATTTATTTCTTTATTTTATTAATGTTTTATTTAAATTTTTATTTAATGTTTTATATCCTGTCTCTAGCAGAAAACAAAACTTGTCTGCTTTAATGAAGTTATTATTGATATGCAAACAAATATTCTATAAAATTATTACTATTAATTTTTTTTTTTTTTTTTTTCCAGCTAAAAAAAGTGTTTTTATTTTTTTTTTCTTTATAATTTAAATAAATGAATAATTTAAGAAAAATAATTTTACATTCTACCATATATTTTTTTTTTCTTTATAGTTAAATTTAAATTAATAGTTTCCAATTGAAAACGTTGCTTTTAAATCTGAACAGTTATCAATAAAAAATTGCAAAATGATGCAAAAACCCAATAATTTCCAAGATGTTATTAACATTGTACTAAATTCCTATATTTGATCTTCTTCCCTTTAAATGAACAATTTTTCCTTTTTTTTTTTTCTATAAAAAATATCTATTTAAAAAAAAAAAAAAATAGTAACATGTAATCATTATCTTTTTCTTAAATTATTTTTCTATTAAAAAAAAAATAATAATAAATAAATAAATATAAACCCCGGCGAGGCTTGAACCTAGGACCATTGGGACACGAGTTCAATTCTTTACCCCTAAGCCACGCATCACTTGCTATGAAACTTGCTCCGTTTCTTTTATCGGAAACGGATGAAATTCAAAAGCGATATTTTAATATATAATGGGGGTTATTGCATAAAATTTTTACCCTATAATTTGTTTTCACCCGTATTTTTTTTATTTTAATATGTTTTTCCTTTCTATCTGAACTTTATTGATTGTTTGTTGTATATTACACGGACTTGAATTTGGTATTGTCATTGTAGGACTCAGCGTAGTCACTTTTGTTTTAATACTATTGTTTATACAAAGCAATCTTCGTAATATGCAATCAAAGAAAAATATTGCAAAGGATTACTAAATATTTCTATTAAAGTTATTAGTATTGAAAAAAGCGACTGCATTGAGCCCAGTGTTATTTAAACTTACACACAGTTGTCAAATATCTATCGCCGCCATGTTGCAACATAAGCGACAAGTGCGTCAATTTCAAGGTCTCTTGATTGCGTCAATTTGTAGCATGCGCGATTCGAACGACAAGCGGGAGACACACGTTCGACTGATACTCGTAAGACATGACGCTTGTCTCTCTGGTGTGCGTATGCAGTAAAGTAAAAGTTAGCGGCAATGCTAGGGATTGTCTCTTATGTCGTCCAAGTCGCGCTTGTTTCTTTGGTGTGCGGCCTGCCTAAGAATAAAACAAGTTGTGATAATTAGAATGTAAAGAAAAAAATTATAATATTTTTTTTCAATATGGTTAAATTCAGACAAAAAATACATGAACATATAGGCAGAAGAAAAATAAATAAATTAAATGTTCTCATTAATTACTTAAAAAAAAAAAAAAAAAAAGAAAATCTGAAAAAAAAAAACCCTTTACTTTTCTTGAAAAACCCCAAATAAACTGGGTTTATTTGGGGTTTTCTTTAAAAAAAAAAAAAAAACACGAAAAAACTCAGGTTTTTGCCAACCCTATTAAAATACATACATATATATATTTTAATTTGTAAGCACTTTTTTTTTTTTTTAATATACAGTGGAGCACCTTTTATACGTTTCTCATTTATACGTTTTTCTCATTTATACGTTTTTGACTTCGGTCCCAAATCATTCCATTGAATTCTAATGTTAAAATATTTCGTTTATACGACACGAATAAATTCTTAATTTCACTTATACGTTTTTTTCTCCTTGTAGAATCCCAAGTTTGAGTTTCATTCCAGGATAAATTAAAAAAAAAAAAAAAAAAGAGGAATGCTCTTTATGTTTTATTCTTATCTTTTTTTTTTTTTTTTCGATTATTTTTTTCTGAACTATGGTAACAAAGTGCGGCTATAGAACAAATTGCGACCTGCATCGGTAGCCTGGGGCAATGGGGATGTTTTTCAGAAATAAGCAGTTGGCGACTGGGTTGAATGGTAGGTATACAAGTAGCCAGTGACCACTTGAAGACCTCCCACTTACTCTTTTAATTGATTCCAGGGATGGGATATCAAAGGGAAAAACCCACAACTTAGGCATTTTGTAAACTTGAAGTCACCTCCATTGGGTGACTTGAAAGAGAAGTTGGAGAAACAAGGATCCCCCCCCCCTCCCTTCTTTTAATCGTTTGCAAAACTGTCATCTTCGTTTAGAGAACGAAAGGCTTTGTCTTTAAAGGTTAAAATCGAAATCTTGAGAAAATTTTCTGAATGTCTGTATTTTTAATTATCATTTAATTATTATTCTACCTTTTAAAAATATTTTTAATTTAATTTAAAATATATCCTATTCAAATAAATGTAAAGAAAATCATGAAAATTGATTAGACTTTTATTATTAATGTGACACTTTATTGTGTATTAATGTTAAAACGAGTTTTCAGTTGTACGTTTTTTAGGAACGGTCCCTTGAAAAACGTATAAACGGTGCTCCACTGTATATATATTTTTTATATTTATTTTCTTCAGTTCCTAATATCTGCAAATAGATAAATTTATTAATTACTTAAACTTTTGCTCTTATGAGAGTTGATTAAGAACAATATTGTGTAAAAAAAAAAAAAAAAAAAAATCCTGTTTGTTCCCCACTTTCTCTACTCTTTAAAGAAAAATGATAATAAATAAAAACATTATGAATCTAATTACAAGTCTCTATCTCCATAGTTAATATACAAAAGTGATTGATTCTATATGTATCAGAATTTCATAAATAATTAAGTTGAATCATAGTGTATGTACACTGATTTTGAAAAGTTAACCTTCCATACTTGCACAAGAAACACAATATTTTAAATTAAACCCTTACATACTGCATATAGTTACCTAGACTATTACTATTCTTTTATGTGTTACCTTCCCTTTGGGATGAAATGCATTTGTTTTTTGTTCATTCAAAGCCATAGCCATAAAAACTTTTCAGGGGGGAGGGGGGGTGTTCAAACTTTAGTACATAATATTGAGTGTTAAAATTGAAGCTTAACTCAAAAATTTCAACAAATCTGCAAAGTTTCAAGATTTTAAGATGTTTGAACTACCAAACCTTCCCTCTTGGCTATGGGCTAACTAAACTTACTACTAACTAACTAAGCTTACTAAAATTAACTGGATGACTGGCCTTATATCCAGTTAATTTTAGCTTTTCATGAAATTTTAAGCAGCATTATGCTTTTGTGAAATTTACTTTGCACCCATGCTCTTGAAAATAGATATAATACAATCGAACCTTGTTAACGTGAACACTGTTAACACAAATTACTTTTAACTTGAACTGTTTCCACAATCCCCATCAAAATGAAGATTAGTTTAGTTATATGAATATTAGTTACTGATAGCATGAACTACTGATAACGTGAACAAATTTTTTATTCCCTTGAGATTCACATTAACAAGGTTCGACTGTAATTGTTTTTACATCTTTAAAGTTTCTTTTAACAGATATGCTTTGTATATACTGAGTCATTAATTTATTGTATAAATATAATAGTTTTCTAATTTGTCCTTATTATTTTTATGAAAAATCTTATATTTGAGGCAATTTAAATCTGAATAATAGGTGAAAATATTTTCTGATAAAAGTTACCTATTTGAGAAATAAATAAATGTGTGCCTGCTAGAATGTCAAACATAATTATTATTGTGAAAATTTTAGATGCACTCTCACTGTGCAACAAAATTTAATTGTGAATGAACAATTAATATAACGAATCATATAAATGGATTTGAATAAAAACAAATAAAATAACACCTTGCTTTATTTTACACACAATCTATGTGAATATTATTTAACAATGAATGAATTTTGAATAAATTATCTAGATGCCTTTCTAGGAGCTTTCTGTAAATTTTTCTTCCATACCCACACAACACACTTCATCCCGATTAGGTTGATATTACGTAATCGCGATCAAATATTACGTCCCATTACGTTGAAATTTGCTATCTGCTTTGGTTGATTTTTGGTTGAAATGTCACAAGCAAAGTTGTAACATGGCCCCAAATGAGACTTAGTTGGTACGTAATATCAACCAACTTGTTATGTAAGACATCCAGAGTTTGTTCAATTCATGTAAAATCAACCAAATTTGGATGTAAATGCAACATTGTGTTTTCAGCCATTTCATGTAATATCAACTAGATTTGGATGTAAAATATACATCCAGATCTCATCTAAATCATGTAAAATCAACCAAAATTGAATATGGAATATACATCTAGATTTCATCCAGGTTTTATAGAAATTACGTAAAATCAACATAGCTGATGCATTTTTCTTTTCTTCTTTCTTTCTCTTTTAAGAATTTTAATGCACTTATTTTAAACAGGGGAACCAAAAGTTGTGCCTTGTTTTTTATAATGCAGAGATTAATTTTAAACATAAATGTGATATTGATTTTCAATATCAGGATTTAAAAATATATGCTTAAAATCAATACCTGTATATTTTTTTCTAAAATTAATATTTGCATAATAAAAAGCAAGGCCAATGCTTTTGGCTTCCCTGTTTAAAATAAGTGCATTAAAATGCTTAAAAGAGAAAGAAAAAAAAGAAAAATGCATCAGTTATGCTGATTTTATGTAACTTCTATAAAACTTTGATGAAATCTAAATGTATATTCCATATCCAATTTTGGTAGATTTTAATGGAATTCATTACCCAGGCAGAAAATTTGGCAAGATACTTTTTTTTTTTTTTTTTTTTCAGATCACACCTGGAACTTTTTCAGATAAAACTTTGTATATCATCTTATTAGAATATGAGATATATTTTGCTCATTGCAAAATACTGTTTTTTTTTTTTTTTTTTGTACAGGCGACAATTATTATTTTTTCAAATTTCTTGAAAATTTCTAGTTGTTTTCATAAAATTCTGCACCAATTTTTACTTCATCATACAAAGTATAAGGAATTATAGTAATCCCGATTTGCGAAATGGATTTTGTATTTCACATTGCTCGAAAACGAATGATCGCTGAATGTTGCCAATTTATATGTGTGACTGTCATGATGTCTAGTTGTACACCTGCAAGTGTCGTCTTAACACGAGCTCTCGTTTTAGCGATATAAGCGACTTTACACGATTTTTCGTGACGTCGTACGCATGTGTGTGTATGTCACATAACTCAAAAACGATTGGACGTAGAAAGTTGCGAATTGGTACATAGGTTTGTTATAACATCCAGTTGTGCACCTCCCTTTTTGGACTTCGTATGATTTTCCGTTTTGGAGATATTTAAGAAAATTAGGTTAATAATGACCAAAAATACAAAGGTTTTGGCCATAATGTAACAAAAAACTTTAACTCAAAAACTGTTTGGACAAATATTGCAATCGAATTTTAACTGACTTCCTGACTAGCTAGACATTTGAAATTTTCAGAAAAGCTCAGAACACGTTGACAATGCATTTTCTAAATATTTTTAGCCAACTGTTTTGGATACCTGCTGCCTTCAGCAGCTTTTATATGATTCAACAGAAAAATTATTTAACTACCCGACTAGCTAGACATTTGAAATTTTCAGAATAGTTCAGAACACAGTGAAAATGCATTTTTTAAAAATACTTTTAGCCAACTGCTTAAGATACCTGCTGCCTCAGGCAGCGTTACCTGTACAAATCTTGCAATCGATTTTTAACTAACTTCCCCACTAGTTAGACATTTGAAACTTTCAGGATAGCTCAGAACACAGTGACAATGCATTTTTAAAATATTTTTAGCAAATAGTTCCGGGTCACTGCTGCCCTCGGCAGCGTTTGTATGGTTCCAACAGAAAATTTATTTAACTAACTTCTCGACTAGCTAGACATTTGAAACTTTCAGAATAGTTCAGAACAGTGCGAAAATGAACCGTGATGCCTTCAGCAGCGTTACCAGTACACATTTTGCAATGATTTTTAACTGACTTCGCGACCAGCTAGACATTTGAAGCTTTCAGAAAAGCCCAGAACCTGTTGAAAATGCATTTTTTAATTTTTATTTTTAGCCAACAAGCCAACTGTTTAGGATACCTGCTGCTTTCAGCAGCATTTACATGATTCAACAGAATTTTTTTTTAACTAACTTTTCAACCAGCTAGACATTTGAAACTTTCAGAATAGTTCAGAACACGGTGAAAATGCATTTAAAAAATACTTTTAGAGAACTGTTTTGGGTCCCTGCTGCCTTCGGCAGCGTTTATACGGTTTCAACAGAAAATTTATTTAACTAACTTCTCGACTAGCTAGACATTTGAAACTTCCAGAATAGTTCAGAACATGGTGAAAATGCATTTTTTAAACACTTTTAGCCAATTGTTTTGGATCCCTGATGCCTTCAGCAGCGTTACCAGTACAGATCTTGCAAATGATTTTTAACTGACTTCCTGACTAGCTAAACATTTGAAACTTTCGGAAAAGCCCAGAACACATTCAAAATGCATTTTTTTATTATTTTCAGTCAACTGTTTCGGATACCTGCTGCCTTCAGCAGTGTTTATATGATTCAACAGAAAATTTATTTAATTAACTTTACAACCAGCTAGACATTTTAAACTTTCAGAATAGTTCAGAACATGGTGAAAATGCATTTTTTTAATACTTTTAGAGAACTGTTTCAGGTCCCTGCTGCCTTCAGCAGCGTTACAAGTACAGATCTTGCAATTGATTTTTAACTGACTTCTTGATTAGTTAGGCATTTGAAACTTTCAGAAAAGCTCAGAACACGTTGACAATGCATTTTTTAAATATTTTTAGCCAACTGTCTCTGGTCTAATGATAATGCTTTTTAACATTATGTATATATTTCTAAAGGTGTACAAGGAAGTCATGTGGTGTCCACATCAGTTTTTTTCTTTTGCAGAAGTACAAGATCAGTATTGGTGGAATAAAATCTGAAATTAATCTTGGGAACAGGAGATTGTATGCAAAGCCTAACAATCTATTTCTTGTTGACTTGTAATATCATGCACTTTTAAAATGACATATTTTCTGAAAATCTGTTGATATTTTTGAACATTACCTGCTATGAAAATTAACAGCATTTATTCTTTATATTAAAAAAGTGAAGATATTACAAAATCAAATGTCGTAAAGCAATAACAGACGGTTTAATTGCAACATTAAATTTATAATTTTTTCTTTTTTGAAAAGAAAAGGAAAAAAAATCTGATATAAGAGCAGGTTCTAGTAGCAAAAATAGTACAGCATAGCAGAGAGCTCTGCAGATTAATTAAAAAACACACACACACACACAAAAAAAAAAAAGTGCCAGGCTTCAATAAAGTACTTAAATAATCTGGTGTATCACTCACACGACTTCCTCTTTCCCTGCATTTTAATATTATATAAGTAGATTGCGTAAGTCTTGAGATAAATAGCGTAGGATAATAAAGTTCAATGTAATTCAAAAATAATTTAAAATTGGTTTAGGAATAGTTGTTTGACATATAATTGTATGTGAGAGGGATACCAACCCCTCAAGCCCCGCTCAACAGTAGTGCTTAGAGTTATTTAAAAAAAAAAAAAAAAAAAGACTGTTATTGACTTCAAACTTACCTATTTTGATCAAACTTTTAAGTGGCAACTTAAAACGTACTTCAAAATATCAAATTCGAATTTCATGCAGTTACTTTTTTTTTACTTTCTCTTCCCACATAGGTAACGTATTGTTTATCAGTCAAAATTTTTGAAAGTGTGTTTTTATCATATTTACACATTTTGAGGTCCCCTGAATCCAAAAACCATGTTTTTAGCGGTTAGTCTGAGTGTGTATCTGTTATCAGCATATCTCAAGAACAAATAATAGCAGAAAGTCCAAACTTAGTATTCTATATGCGTATCATATAGGGATGTTACAGTAAACTTTTCGTTGAGACCAAGCAAATGGTTTGTGTACAGGAACATCCAAGTGAATTCAAATACATTGTCTAAGGGGAAATATCTGGCAAATACAGTGTAACATCTACAGGCTGACTTAACCAAAATAGAATATATATATATATATTAATTCTTAAAAGCATGTTTTGTGTAGATTGCGGTATGAAAATTATTCATCATTCATTTACAAGGCCAATTAAAGTATTTGGATGGGGCTATACTTGGAGGAATAATAATTCCTTTTGCATTAAATGCTTTTCAAAGAAGACTAATTTTTAATATAAAGTATTCTTAATAGTGCATATTGATTATAGACAATATACAGGGATACTCAGAATTAAGCAAAATGTTCTTTTCTATTGAATCTAATTAACAGAAGTGGTTTGTATATTTTACTATGGTGCCGGACACTGCACAATTAATGTTTCATATGCATACTGCAAATAAAGTAATTTTTTAAGTTTTATTTTCAACTTTGTTTTTTGTATTATATCATGTTTTGAAGTGGCCTGATTACGAAAGTTCAATTTTTAGCAGTTGATCTGTATGTGTGTCTGTTATCGCATAACTTAATAGTAAATAACTGCAGGAAATTCAAATTTAGCACTTTGAATTTCATATTAGGTTACCGGCAAAAATTTTATAAAGACTGGCAAGTTTGAAGGTAAATTATTAATAGCCTTTTTTTTTTTTTTTGTAATAATTCTATGCACAGAACTGCATATCAAATAAAATTGTTTTTAAAACTATTTTAGAATGTTCTAAAAGTATATTGAATTTTATTATCTTATGCTATTGAACTTAAAATTTAATATGCAATCAATCATTATAATATTGAAATGCAGGGTAAGAGAAAATGATGTGTGTGACACACTAGATATTTTAAGATATGGTAATATGAATACATACAGATTAATCACTAAAAATTGGACTTTTGTAATCAGGGTACCTCAAAACATGATATTATACAAGAAAAAACAAAGTTAAATTTCAAAAATTACTTTTTTTACAGTATGAATTTGAAACACTAATTTTTCTTTCTGAGCAGTGTTTGTCGACACAGTAACGTGCATTGAAGCACTCCCATCAATTACATTGAATATAAAAGAACATTTAGCTCAATTTTTGGTAGCTCTGTTGTCATATTGTCTATAAACAATATTGTGTACTTAAATTTAGTCCCAGTCAAAAAACACCTACCAAAAAATGAATTACTATTCCAGGAATTTTCAAGTATAGCTAGGCTGTCCAGATCAAAATACCTTTATAATAGAGAAGCGTTAAAAATTGCTACAAATATCCAATTATGGGTGTATTTTTTCATTCCTAATAAATAAGGACTAAAAATAAAGTATTACTGATTAATAATTTACTTTCTACAATTATTTAAAACTTAGAAAAATGCTTTCAAAAAAAAAAAAAAAAAAAAAAAAGGAAATCCTTATTTGTCCCCAGGAAATGAGGACGTTTGGTCAATATAAGTATAGCCCCAAATATCCAAATATTTTGGGTAGCCCTGTAAACAAAAGATTTCCATATCACAATATACACAAGACATGTTTTTATGCATAAAAAAAAAAAAAAAAAAAAAAATGTTTAAGTCAGCTTAATGCTGTTACACTGTACTTACTCAAAATTTTTCCAAGGATAATACGTTTGAATTCTCTTGGATGCCCTTGTACACGAACTACTTGCTTGATCTCAAAGAAAAGTTTAGTGTAGCATCCCTATATGATGCACATTTTGTACATTACAGTTTGGACTTTCTGCTACTATTTGTTCTAGAGATATGTTGATAACAGACTAACTGCTAAAAACATGATTTTCAGATTCAGGGGACCTCAAAACATTTAAATTTAACAAAAACTCAATTTCAGCTATTTGATCCAAAAAAAAAAAAAAAAAACTTTCTCTATCAGGTATAGAGATAAGAAAAGTAATACAATTTACATCATGTCTCTAGATTACTGTTCTTTTGTACATTCTTTGTTTTCTTTTTATGTGCAGGTATTACTTAATTTATTAATTGCTAATAGCTTCATGAGATTTAAAACTTAGTTTAGCAGTTCTATACTGCAGTCTGCAAATCATTACAGAAAATTCTGTCTGTTGGGGAGTGAATCCCTCCCCCCCCCCCCCCTGCCAACACACAAATATAAAAATGTATCCCTGCAGTTTTAAATTCATAAAAAAGATAATCAGCCTTATCCCCTAGCAATAGCAATATTACTTATACTCTACAAATATGTAAAGAAAATATTGTAATAATGACAAAAATTTTACTTTGAGATTTTGGTATTTCGACAAGCTTTGAGGACTCAGAGTTCATTTTTGCTATTTTCATGGTACTATATGCTATAGGTCACCGTAACACAAGACCTATTGATTTTGGAGTATCTAGCGCTTAGTTATTTTATAGTGACACAATGTGAAATTTTTTAACATTATGATCTACAGGCTCAAATTCTTTAAAGTGCAATAATGTTAAAGAACACACTATATGGAGAAAATTACTCAAATGCCCTATTATAATTTTCTCTTCTCTTACTTTAATTTATCAGAAAGTCAAACAGAGTCACTCCAGATTTTTTAATATAAAATTAATTTAGCATACATGGATCACCCACTGAGCATAACCTAATCTAAAAGAATCACATCTTTAATAGTAAAATTTATGTCTATAAATAACATAGTGTTTTCTTTAATTAACAACTAATGAATATTAATTATTATTCACCTAATTCCTTGTAAATAATTTTGAGCAATTTTTTAAATAAAATTTTTTGAACCTTTCTCATGATTTTTGAATTGCTACAACTTTGTCTTAAAAGCTTACAATAAAAACATTACATTCTTCCAATTTACATTTAACTAATATGGATCACAAATCTGTCAAATGGAGACACAGAATCCAAATTAGAAAAATGCATCAATTCCACATTTTACTATTACTAAAAAACATGAAACTTTTATACTGTAATTAAAGATAAAACTTAATAGCTTTATTCAGAGCTTATATGTATAGCCTTCTTTCCAGATCCAGAACTTCCTCAGCACATGTTTTAGGTGATGTTGACAGTTGAAACTGATTTTTTGTCTCACTCCTTTTTTTTTTTATCTCAGTAAATGGCACCACTTTCAGTCTAGGACCAGAATTGGTTCATTATAAATGCAGCTACAAACCGGTTCTAGGCATAGACTGAATGCGACACCATCCACTGAGATCTGAAGTATTTTGGAGAACTTACCGAACCAAAAAGTTTTTTCAGTCTCCAGAAATTAGAGCAAAAATCGGTTCAAATGTTGTGCAAAAGTTTTTATGTAATAGCAGCATAAGTGTACTGTATATACAATTTTCAAATATTTTAAATATCACCATATAAATTTTATCTTTATGAACATGTTCATTCTCATTGTTCCAAGTAAGTTGCATCCCCTTTTGACGCTTAAAGGACTTGACTCCTGACTTTTTTTTTAGCAGCATTTCATACCACCTGGCATTCAACAAAGTTGGATCACATTAATTACAGGCAGTTAAATACCTGATTACCTCCATGTTTTCTCACTGTGATGCATAATGGTGGTTGTGATGTAAAACTGTAGAGGTAATCACTAATTTTATATAATCCAAATTTTTTGGACAACAGGTTGTATCAATGAAATGCAGCTAAAAAGAAAAAGCCAAGAATCAAGTCTCAGTGAACGTCAATATTAGAAACAAAATTAAACTCAGTGCAATTATTAGATAAAATATAAAAACATAAACAAGAGAAAAAATTAGAAAGTACTTACGTAGCTTAAAAACACACATATTTTTATCATAACTGATTTGCTTTTTTTTTTCTTTTTTTTTTTTTTTAAAACACATATTTTTTTTTAAATACATATATACATACGTATTTTCTATTTTATTAAACATATTAAGGCAAGATGCCATGAAGGACTGACTTCCAACCTACCTGTATTGGTTTGAGATTCAAATTTCAAAAAGAATCAAAAGAAACAATATGTATTTATGCACTTTTATTTAAAAAATTACATAAAATTTCTTTATTTGCATAGCGAAGCTAATTGAACATTACTAATTTAATTCAACATCTAATGTTTTTCTCTGTAATAGACAAGTTCTCGCAGCACCTGCAGAGAGAGAAAATAAAAAACATTTCAAAAGGAAAAATAAATAAATAAATAAAAACTGACAGTTATATCCTCCCATAAACCTTTAAAATATTTTCTCTGTATAGATTAATAGAATAGAGGATTACAAATATTAAAGTTTCAGAAGAAAGGGCCCATTAAACATGAGTGCCCTAGGCCTCCGCAGGAATAAATCGGTCCCTGCTGAAGCCTCCAATTTTTTTAAAAAACTCTATAACCATTAAATTTAATTACATATAATCAGTTACATACAGTTCAAGGCAGCTGTCACTGCTTGTTTAATGAATTGTCCCGACTCAATATAGAAAAGTTAAAAGAATAAGTGAAAGTATTAAGATGGTAATGAAAATGTGAATTTTGTTAATGGGTATAGTGTGAAAAAATTTTCTTGATTCAAATTATATTAGTTTAGCTTAAATATAAGTTTTTTAGGATATCCTACTTTTTTTTTTCCTTAACTCCTTATTCTCTTTATTTTGTTTGGGAAGTGTGAGTAAAAGTTTCCTCTTAATATATTGTTTCAGTTATGATGTCATTTTCCCTAATAAATTACCCTTTTCCAAAATTATTTTATCCGTTCCATAGCATGGATAAGATTTTAGGGTGGGCAAGGGTAATTCCTGATAAAAAAAACAAAAACATCTAAATAACTCTAAAAATATCACATCACAATTGATGTTAACCAAATTTAGCATGGTTAAAGCTTTATCATGTGTTTATTCAATAAAATATAGACTTTGATTAAAATTTTTTAAAAGTTTGTTTAATTGAAAAAATTCATTGATCAGTAATTGCCCCAGCAACCGGGTAAATATCAATCACACCCTGACCCCGGGGCAATTATGGATCAGGACATTTTTTGTTCAAATGATAGCTATATTGATTAATTTGGACTACAAATTATATCATTTTTAACATAAACCCAATTTTATTTATATATTATATATGTTTTTTTCTTTAAATAAGCATAGTTAATTTACTATTTTTATTTGTTTTGAAATTACATCCAAACTTATTGGCAAAACACTTCATAACATTCAAAAGCATAATGTATATAGCATTACTGTCCTAATTTTATTATATATTTTATTTCAACCATGCATTTTTATTCCATCCTTAATAATAAAAAAAAAAAACATTTATTATTATTACAGTTTATTTTTTACTATGAAATAAAGATAAAATACTACGTTTTTGATATGAACTTTTCTTTGATTTATAGTTAAATATTGCAATTACCCATTAAAAATATTTCAGTTTTATTATATATTTTAATTTAAACATTTTCTTTTTTTTTTTTTTTTATGTCCTTAATAAATAAAACCATTTATTGTTATAACAGTTTATTTTTACTATGAAATAAAGATAAAATAGTTGGCTTTCATTTGAACTTTTTTTTGATTTAATGTATTGAAATTAACGCAGTTAAAAATAAATAACTTTTTATATAACTGTATAATTTAAATCACAAGTGTGTACAATAAAATACAATTTAATTTATTAGCATTCAGTACAATACTTAGTAATCTTGATCCTAATTAGTCATGCTTACTACAAAATTTTGAAATAGCTTGAAAGATTGTTTTGATTTTGATATGAAACCTATAACAAAACCGGTTTTAATACACATTATGATTTTTTGATGTGCATTAATGAATATATATTATAGATGCACACTACATATGTGTACATTGATAAATATGTCTAAAATAATTTTAAACATATGTAAAAAAAAGAATCTGTTGTATAAATCAATATAGTTGTATAACCAGTATACTGAATTACAGAAACATTATTAATGTAATTTAAAAGCTTATATTATGTATAGTTTTAAAATAACATTAAAAAAAAAAAAAAAAAAAAAAAAAAAAATAGAAATGTTGTGCCACTAAGAATAAGTAAAATGTGTGATTTTCAGAAACAATCTTTTTTCAAGATGCTTTTGTAGCAGTTTAAAATATAGTTTTATTTATTAATTTTCAGCAAAGATTGTGACTTTTTTTTTTTTTTTTTGTACATTAAACTACAATGTTCATTCATTGTTAACAATACTTTTTAATTTTTGTAGGTGGGTGAACATTAATTAACCTAGAAACACATTGATCGAGAATTACCCCAGTCCACCAGACTTTCTTTATTTCAATACATTATTGTACTACAAAGTCTCAGGTTGAGTTCGTACTACTGCATTTGTGACTGTTATAAGAATATTTCTTATATTATAATGATACTAATTTGAATAAAAATATTGGTAATAAATGCCTACATGGATTTTTTCTATCAGAATAGAATATTACTTATATTTTTACAATTTAAGTAAAATGATTGATAGTGTAAATATTTACATTAATATACATAAAAATACACAGAATAAAATACAAGTGTTGTACAATAATGTATGAAGTTTTAAAAAATCATTAAAATCAAATAAATCTTGATTTAAAAAAAAAAAAAAAAAAAAAAAAAAAAAACTGTCTTGCAATGATTGTTATAGTTCAAAATACGAGAATGATTATTTATCAGATTAAAAAAAAATGTAGGAAAGAGCACAGAAGGAAAGGTAGCAATGTACAAAAGTAAGGCTAATTATAATATTAAATAAATAAAACATTTTGATCTATCTCTACGTGAATGGCTAAAAACACTCTGTTATAGTAAAAAGCTCATTATCTGATTGAGTGTTGAAATTCATCAATAAAAGAAAAAAATGTTCAGTTATGTTATAATGTATTGTTATTAGCCACCAATATAAAGAGAACCCAAAATGTCATTTTTAAGACAACACTGAGAATCATGAATTAAAAAATAGTAGTAATAAAATAATTATGCAGGAAGTAGGAAGTCTTACTCATTGCAAACTCAATTAAAGCTGAAGGGTTGGCTAGGAAACTGCAGGCCAAAGCTAGATTCCTTATATATTCTTCAGTAACGTCTTAAATAAATAATCTGGGAAGAAAAATACAAAAGGCAAAAATTAAAAAAAAAAAAAAAAAAAAAAAAAAAAAAAAAAAACACTTATAAATATTGTATACAGGAAGAACAAAAAAAAAAAAAAAAAAAAAATCAGAGTTTACATTCCAACTGTAGGGAAAAAAAACATATCACGAGTAATATTTTATATTTAATAATTATCTCCAAGAAAAATCTAATTTTTAAAAACAAAAATTATGCCTAATCAAAAAATACCATCAACATGAAGTTACAATTTTCATAGTTTATATAATGTTAACTGTAATTTTAAACTTTATATAAATATACGTATACACAAGTGCACAGGAATAATTTTTTATCTATCTACAATAAAACAAAATTCTGCAATCAGAGAATCTGAGATCAGGTCTGGTATAATAAAAAGAAATAATATGATTCATAAAATGTGCAAAATTTGCATTTACAAAGGAGAAAGTATAACTCTTTAGCTACGACACTGATTTATTAATATTAAGCTTATCTCATTTATAAATTGTTAAATT
Organism: Salticus scenicus; assembly: GCA_963930645.1. Classification (NCBI taxonomy): domain Eukaryota; kingdom Metazoa; phylum Arthropoda; class Arachnida; order Araneae; family Salticidae; genus Salticus; species Salticus scenicus. Next base: position 244,097,686 of record OZ005652.1, read on the forward strand.
AACCTGCAGTGTTAGAGCTGCACTGTTTTTGCTATTGTTATTAACACATAAATAGCAGAAGACTAAAAATACCAATTTAAAATGATTAAATAAAATGTGAGAGAAAGAGAAATTAATGGTTTGGCTTCTCTTCTAATTGTAAATTGCACACATATATTTAATATATATAAATATATAATATTTACAACGTTTAGGGAAAAAATTACTCTTGAGAAAAACATAACTAAATTTAATAAATTAAAAAGTATAGATATTCTAGAAAAGAGATAAAAACAGAGAGAGCGAAAGAGAAATTAATGGTTTGGCTTCTCTTCTAATTGTAAATTGCACATATATAATATTTAATATATATAAATTTTTAATATTTACAACATTTAGGAAAAATATTACTCTTGAGAAAAACATAACTAAATTTAATAAATTAAAGCGTAAACATATTGTAGATAAGAGATTCAAAACAGAGAAAGAGAAATTAATGGTTTGGCTTCTAATTGTAAATTGCACATATATAAAATTTAATATATATAAATATATAATATTTACAATATTTAGGAAAATTACTCGTGAAAAACAAGTTAAAGAGTACACATATTCTAGATAAGAGAATCCAAACCAATACAAGCAGTTCATGAGAAATCTTTGTTTATTCTCATTTTCTATGGTTCGTTAGAAAATTTTACAGTTGTTATTCAGGACTTAACTTCGGAATTACTGAAGTTAACTTCGGAATTACTGAATTTCTCATACTTAAATAACAACTTTCATTAATGAAATCAATCTTAAATTTTTTTATAATTTGAGAGAGCTAAATAAAACTACAAAAGTTTTAAAATAAATTTAAGCTTTCATGAACACATTTTTGCATTGTTTACTAAAGGTAATCAACTGATAAAGGCATGCTTGAATGGTTAAAAAGCAATGGAAATTCCGATTAAGTTTACAATCAATACTATTATTACACTAATATAAGTCAAATATCAGAAATGAAAATAAAATTAAATGATTTTGGATATGATTTGGAACTGCACTTAACTGCAGTTTATTACACTAATAAACTGCATTATTACACTATTATTACACTAATATAAGTCAAATATCAGAAATGAAAATAAAATTAAATGATTTTGGATACTTACATGATAATTATTTTCAAATCGTATTCAGGATGTAAAATCGTTGTCACAACACAGAACAGAAGTTTGGCAATTTTCGATTTCGTCGAAACGAAATCTACAACGCAATTCTCATTTTCACATAATCAACATGGCGCCGAGCGAAAAGCGAAAGCGACGGACGAGGGAAAAGTGGAATGGTTGGTTGTTGCATGAATGCGCATGCCCAGTTGCTCGTCCCATTTTTGTAAAAAGTACGCTGCATGCTTGTTGAATTCAAAGTAAAAGGACACTTCATTGGGATGAATTCGCTCAATTGTGGAACACATTACGTCCAAGATATTTTTCTAATAATGTATGTCCAAATTTGGTTACTCACGACACATACTTTCAACATGATGGTTGAATTTATGTGAGCATGTGACAAAAATGGGATGTCAGTTCTCTGGAGGGACGTGTTTTCAACGTACGAGACGAGAAATGAACAAAATTTGGACGTATGTGCTGTGTGGGTACATGTGACCTTGCAGGAAATTTTTCTTTTTGCTGATCTAAATCTTTCCATATTTCTAACTGATCTTCCTCAGTGACACATCTTCTATATTCTTTCATTAAATCATACTTTTCCCAAGGCTGCTGAATACGTTTCGCTAACCACTGCTTTTTAATTGGAGCATCAGCTGTACTTTCTATGCCTTTCATATTTCTCTGTTCCCATTTCTTATGCCAAGGGTAAGGATTTCGTTTAACCTAATGATAAATAAAAATTAAAATAAATTACTTCATCACAATCACACACACACGGAAAAAAAAGTAGAACCATAAAAATAAATAAATAAAATAACACATTGTACTTTTGTCACTATACTAAAAGTAAATTAAAATAGAATAGTATGACAGGGTTATGCAAGTATATCATTACATAACTTGCTGTCATACATTTTTATATGTCTAAAAAGGAACAGTGTATTTATTTATAGACTTTTTAAAATCTAAACTATACGAAGTTTTATGATTATATAGCATCTGAATAATGAAAAAATTGTTCTGATTTTAAAATAATGCAAATTCAGGCTTAATTTTACAAACTCAATAATTTAATTCAAATTATTCAACAAATTACATACAAATGAAATGAACTATTTACATACTAAAAATGATTAAATGTAGTCATAAAATCAATTAAATAATTAAATGTTCATAATGGAACATTGATATAAAATAATAAATCCCTTTTCGGCAAGATTAAAGGCAAAGGTAGATTCCTTTACGTTAATATTACAAAAGTAAAGAAATAATACGTAATCATTAACACATACTTAGCCAATGTGTGTGGCTTTGTTCCCCCACATTGCATTATTTACATCGCTATTCTGTTTTTAAGAAATTTATTTATCAACTACTACTATTCATTCCACTTAAAATTTTAGGCTAGATTTATTGGTCAGTAAATGTTTCAATTTTTTTAAATCCAAGATCATAATCATTCAACAAATAGAAGCCATAAAGATATACAATTTGGTGACAAAACTTCGCTGTAAAAAAATAACTATTGCCAGCTGCAATCTGTGATTTATTTTATCCAATCACAGAGAATTTCTTGCAAGAAATTCTCTGTGATTGGATAAAATAAATCACAGATGGCAGCTGGTAATAGCTATTTTTTTACAGTGTTGCGACTTAGCAATGAAACTTGTGATTCGGCGGCAAAATTTGATAGTTCACGATGAAATGTTTGACTTGGCGACAAAATTCGTTATTTGATGACAAAATTTGGCAAGCTTGGCGATGAAAAATGCAGCTTTGGCATCATTATACTTTCTTCCCACGCAAAAATGTCATATCTCATCACAGACCATTATCTTGTTTCCACAAGGTAAAAAGTCAAAGGAAGCTGTAACATATTACTCTCAATTTCAATTGTAAATTTTAAATTCTTGCTTAAACCGGCATTCTAAACTATCCGCGTTTGTAAAGATCGATAGACGACGCTTTTACAAGTGTTGATGTTAGTAAATATATAATAGTCACATGTATTTATTATTGTTGTGTTTGTATTGCTACTTGCTATCTGTTCTATAAATTTTCTGCCATCACATTATGGAATATTGATTGCCTTTGGAAAAAATATTTCAATTTATTCAAAGTTCGATCGGAAGTAGATGCTAACCGAAGATGAACAAATACTAGTTTCTAATCATCTGATTTTGTGCGCCGTGAAATCGAAAGATGATAATACTGTTATTATAGAAGCAGTTTGCCTCAGATCCACTACTGTGAAGGAAAAACCCCACACACAATTAATTGTTCTTCAATAAACAATGAAAATGTGTGGGACATTAAAGATGTTGAATGTTCCTGCAAAGCGGGTAAAAACAATAACTGCAAACATTACGTTGCAGTTTTGTTGTACTGTAATAGGCAAGCAGTTTGTTATTTTCTTAATACATCGTCGTTCCATTTTATTTTAATACAATAAAAATAATTACTAAAGAGAATATGTATGAAATAAAACATAATAGGATGCAATGAAAATTATTGCGTTTTATTATTTAATAATTCCACTGTATTTTAACGGCATCTATATGTTATCTTACAACAAAGGTACATTAAAAAAAAATAAAAAATAAATAAAAATAAAGGTACAACTATAGAGTTGGTCCAGAACTGGATTTGGCGATTTTTCTTTGGCACCGTTTTGAACGATATCTATGCCTCTTTGGATTCTTTACAATACAATACGCTTTTGTTTAAGCTTGGAATCCCTTGCAACCATTTGCAAAAATGACATTTCGCCATAATCACCAAATGCACTTGTGGGAACAACTATAGTATTTCCCCTCAGCTAGATTTGGCGATTTTTCGTTGGCGATTAAGGCTAAATCACAAATCTAAAAATCATAAATCATATAGCATAAATGATAAAATCGTAAGCTAAATTATAAATCATAAAATAATAAATCTAAAATAAATAGCATGTAGGCTGAAATTTTATATCGCAAACAATCCAGAACGACATCGTTATCTTTCAAATCAGCACCAAAGAAAAATTGCCAAATTCAGCTGAGGGGAAATACTATAGTTGTACCCACTTGTGGACCAATACTATAGTTGTTCCATGACATCCATGAAATGTGATCGTTTTGCTTTGCTCGTTAGCAAAGGAAACGATCAGCTTTATCTGAAAAATTTTATAATTAAAGCAAAATTAAACATATTATTACTTGTGAAATCCTGAGGTGTGAAATGTTTTGAACAAACAGTCATTCTCGGTGATACTTATTTCCCAATTCGTAAAAGTCTAACCCATTCAGATTTTCTACTAACTAAAGCTTTACTTCCATTATCCGAAGCAACAGAAATTTTATATTTGTCATTTCGAAATAAATGAAAGCTTAATTCTGGGTTTCTGGATTCTTTGGAATTACATTATGGTACACAACAGTATGTGTAGTCTTTATTACCGGATTTATTCATTTTTATTCAATAAATAAGTGAAACTAAACATTGAATATACAGAATGCAATGGCGTTTTGACGAAAGTTATTCGCGTATTGTAATTTCACCTTAGGCCACCAGAGGGCGAGTATTTCATTATAATCGCAGATTCACCACAAACGATATTTTTACCAAGACTAACGTATTATTTTAATTTTATATTTTTAAATGATTAATTAAAGCTGTCACCATGGTTTTGATATTTTCAGCGATCTTTTTTATTATTGTTTGCATGTGATGTAAGCATCAGATTATGAATTTAAGCTATAGAAATGTCGACTTCATCACAATTGACGAAAAATCACTTTTTAACTTGTAACTTTTAAGTAATTGAAGTTATTGAAAAAGTTTAAATACAAAAATTGTTCTTAAGGGTAAGGCAGCAATTCGCCTGATTTGAAGTATTTTCCTATCTTTAATATTAAAGAAATTATGGGCAAAGGAAAATTTCCACCCCCTTTGAGCTGGACAGCCCATCTACGAACTCGACCGAGATTTTTACTGTCCTGACAACATACCCCGAGCTGGTTAAATTTAAATAAAAATTACTCCAGTCATCGTGTTCACAACTTAACATGGGAAAAAGCGTCATACCTATATTACAGTGTCTAGAATATATAGTGTGGCAACCGCTTACAGTGGTAATGCTTAGAAAGTTTCTCCGAAAATGACACATTTTTTAGAGGGCGCTGCGATCTACTTTCTTCGTTCTTCGCATTGTAAACATTAAGCAAGCTACTGGGATAATACATTTTTTTACTATTTTTTCTATAATATTTTTGAACACTATTGCACGAAAACTTCGTAGGAATTAAAATTTATAGTATGTTTGTTCATTGAGAGGTGATAATGCCTAAAAAAAGGGATTCGCACTGTTTTGTACCTGGATGTAATACCGCGTACAACAATAGTAATAAATCTTTATTTGGTGTTCCAAAAGATCCAAACCTACTTGAAAAATGGAAAAAACTCATTCCCCGTGCAGATAAGGAACTGAACTTGCAATCTGCCGTATGTGAACTACATTTTGAAGATCATTTTATTGACAGAAATTATGTTCATTTTGTGAAAGGTGAAGTTGTTACTATTCCAAGAGGTAAGCCCCTTTTAAAACCTGATGCACTTCCTACGATATATCCTAATCTACCGAAATATCTGTCAGTGAAACTACCTAAAAAAAGAAAATCATGCGAGCGTTCTTCATCTTCAAATGATTTTTCTGCTTCTATGCCAGCTTCAAAAAATGCCAAAATATCAGTAGCTATAAACACATTAAAAAATGTGAAGCTACCATCAAAGTATTGGGGAACTTTAGTTCCTTCAAATGATGATGCAAGTATAATTTTTCATACAAGTGTGCTTGATATTTCTAATGGTTTAAATAACCTTGTGAGTGAGAAATTGGTTATAGTCAAAGATATTGACATAGGACTGACATGTCATATATATTTGAAGGGACTTAAAGTAGAAGAACATACGGTTTCAACCCAAGATATGTTAGAAAAAGTTTTAAGTATGGTTGATTCTTATATGATTTGTAAAGGAGCTGGAACACTTACTGAATTCAGTGATCTTAACCAATTCCCAAAAGAACAAAAAGTATATGGAAATCATATTTATAGCTCGAGATGTGTGCGAAAATGTTCCGGAAAAATCTGCATATTCTGTAAATACTTACGTCAGTTAATACTCCGTAGGCGATCAAGAGAAAAGTGTAAATATAAAAAGAAACCATTAAAATACAGATATAAATGCACTTTAAAGAAGGTTAAAAACATGAAAAAGAAAGTTGTTTCTTTAAAAAATACCATAAATACCTTATTGCTTAAAAATAAACAAATTTCTAAAGATTCTTTTGAAAAAAGTATTGAACAACTTCCAGTGAAACAACAGCAAATGGTGAAACACTGTTTTAAAGCAGCTGGAAGGAAATCCACTAATGGATTATCTTACACCAAAAATTGGATATTGGAATGTATACTTATGTATATGAAAAGCCCAAAACTGTATGAACACATCCGAAACAATAAAATTATGTGTTTACCATGTCGCAAAACTATTAAAAAATACATTTCTAATTACAATTCTGGATTTGGATTCAACAGCAAAACCTTCAGCCTACTACAGCAAAAGATAAAGGATTATGAGCCTTATATGAGACATGGTGGTCTAATAATAGACGAGATGAAGTTGACAGAAAAGCTTCATGTAAAACAAAGTGGTGAAATCGAAGGTTTTGTTGATATTGGTTCTTACACTCCTTCAACTATGAAAAAAGTGATGTCTAACCATGGTCTGATAATTTTATTTCAGCCATTGGTTGGTGACTGGAGCCAAATACTTGGAATATTCTCAACAAGTAATAATATAAGTGGAGAGCTTTTGTCTAAATTGATTATTGAAGCATCAGTTTTGTGTGAAAATGCAGGGTTATTTGTAGATTTTGTAACCTGTGATGCAGCCTCATGGAACCGTTCTATGTGGAAAAATTTTGGAATTTCTGCTTCATGGGAGCATATAAATAATAAAATGTGCCATCCTGTCGACATTTCAAGATATCTTTATTTTATATCAGATTTTCCTCATCTTATAAAATGTCTCCGAAACCTATTTTTAAAGAAAGGGTTTATTTTGCCAGAAGGGAATGCATGCCTCGAGCACATCAAAGCAGCCTGGAAAGCAGACTCAGAAAACAGCACTTTAAAAGCCATGCCTAAAATTTCCTTTTCCCATCTGAACCCGAACAATTTTGAAAAGATGAGGGTCAGCTATGCTTTTCAGCTTTTTAGTTTAGAGGTGGAGAAAGGTTTGTTTCTCTATAAAAGCATGATAGAGAATCAGTATGGTAACTGCGAAGCAACCATTTCCTTTGTGAATAAAATAAATCATCTGATAGAAGCCATGACTGGAAGATTTCCAAAAAACAGTTTGTATATAAATTCAGACAAGCAACAAGTCCTGCTCAGTTTTTTAAATTATTTAAATGAATGGGAAACCATATCAACAAAAAGGAATTCTGGAGGATTTTTGAGCTTAAGCACTGCATCAGGTTTGCGGGTGACAATAAAAAGCACACTAGATTTGTTAGAATACCTATCTGAAACCCATGGCTATAAATATCTAATGACATCTCGTTTAAGTCAGGATAAAATAGAAAATCTGTTTGGAATAATACGTCAGTCTTCAGGTTGCAATGACCATCCAACCCCATACGAATTTCTAATTACTGCTCAATGCTTAAGTTTTTATAATGTAGCAAAGCCTGTTAAAGGGGGAAACTGCGAACAGGAAATTATAAATTCTTTAATAAGTTGTGAAGATTATGTTCCAGAGAAACATGTACTGGAACAATTAAATGAAATTGTGTGTTTTGAAAACTTTGAAAAATTAAACTTTCAGTCAGAAATAATTCAGAGTTCAAAAGAAATGGAACTGCTCTCTTACTTTGTCGGTTATGTATTAAGAAAATGCCTATTCCCATTAAAGTGTAATATTTGTACTGAAATGTGTCTCAGAGATCCTAACGACAATAATCTTGTTGGTTCATTTACTAAACATTTTGACAAGGGTGGTTTGTTGTACCCTACAAATACTGTTTTAAGTTTATTTTGCCAATTAGAAGAAATATTGACTGTGTATTTCACTTCAGATAATTTACATAGAGACAGTATATTAGATATCTTAGATTTAATTAAAAAAAAAGCTATCAGTATTATTGGATGCATTCAACATAAGTTCAGTTTAACACTTAAAGTAGTGAAATTCTATATAATGTGCAGACTTCATTTTTTTGTCAAAGGTGTAAACAAAACAAAAAATAATAGTGCTGAAAAAATGAAATATTTAAAGCTTCATAGATTAAAATAGCATTAATCTAAATTAATGAATAACCTCCTCACTATGGATAGCTTATATAACATAAATAAATAATCCTTAACCTAATAACCTCTTATTTAAAACTGAGTAATGATTTCATAATTGGTAGGGTAGTTTTTCCTTCTTTTGTTTATTATTGTACATTAATATTCTACCAGAGATCAGTAAATGGCAATTATTTTTATCTTATGTTAATTATAATTCATTTAATTTTCCTCTTAATATTTACTATATTTTTTTTCATTGTGATTTATGTATATATATTTGCTGAAACTCTGATATTTATTATACAAAATATTAATCAATTTTGAAAGCTTTTAGCACTCTAATTGCAATTTGAAAACATTAGTTTTTTAATAATTTTATTTCTTTGTATATATTGCAGACATATTAGTACAAAAGTGCTTATTAATATGTGATAATTAAATTGATTGTACTTTTTTTTTTTTTTTTGTATGCATGTTTTTTCTCCTGTTGTACATAAAATTTCGCTATAGATCATTTTTATCTTATGTTAATTGTAATTCATATAATTTTGCTTAATTTTCTTCTTAGTATTTACTATATTATTTTTCATTGTGATTTTATGTATATATATTTGCTGAAGATGAAATTATTATACAAAATATTAGTCAAGAAAGCTTTTGCACCTCAGTTGCAGTTAGAATGTATGTTTTTTCTCCTGTTGTACATAAAATTCCGCTATAGATCATTGTTATCTTATGTTAATTGTAATTCATATAATTTTGCTTAATTTTCTTCTTAGTATTTACTATATTATTCTTCATTGTAATTTTTTGTATATATATTCGTTGAAACTGAAATTATTATACAAAATATTAGTCAAGAAAGCTTTTTGCACCTCAGTTGCAGTTAGAAAACATTAGTTTTTTAGTAATTTTATTTCTTTGTATGTGTATTGTAAGCATATTCAGTAGTGGCACCAGAAATTCCCCGACGAGGAGACACATTATATGAGTATTTATCAAAAACTGCAATACTGTTAATAATATTACTGTTAATATTTGTACCATTCCATTTGTTAGCACTCCTCATGGTTTTGGAGATCATTGTGCCACAGACAGACATTTTATAAAATATCGTGGTCAAAACGTGTTCTGGACCTCTCAAAACGTGTATATTCATGGAAAACTGGAAGCTGAAAAATTTTTACGAATCCAATACTTTCTTCTATTGAATATAGAATGGAACTGGAATGCTCCAAATTTGTAAAGGAAAGAAAAATGATGCCAAAAGTAGAAAAACTGAAAATTTTGTAAACCCCCCCCCCCCCCCCCCCCCCCCCGAGAAATTTTAGGAGTATGCCCCCGCCCCAGAGCATATTAATACAAAAGTTAAGTATCTATTCATACGTGATAATTAAATTGGTTGTACTTTTTTTTGTATATATATATGTACATTGTTTTTTCTCCTGTTGTACATAAAATTCCACTATAGATCATTTTCATCTTATGTTAATTGTAATTTATTTAATTTTGCTTAATTTTCCGTCTAATATTTACTATATTCTTTTTCATTGTGATTTATGTATATATATTTGCTGAAACTCTGAAATTTATTATACAAAATATTAGTGAATTTTGAAAACGTTTAGCACACCAATTGCAGTTTGAAAACATTAGTTTAATTATTATTATTTTTTTTTTGTGTGTGTGTGTGTATGTATTGCAAAAATATTAATACCTGTTTATTAATTCTTGATAATTATTAATACTTAATTGACTGTTCTTTTTTAGTAAGTGTAAATTCTATTAGAAACACTTTCAAATGAATGTGTTCTAATTGTTTAATGAATAACATGCAATTGCCATAGCTAAAATTAATGATAATATATGCCTGGATAATGATGTGGAGTAGGCAAATACCCAGTGGCTAGATAAATATTTTTTGGGTATTTACCTGAGGCCTTTTGTTACTTTCAGGAAAATAGTTGCAAACATTTTAAGTATAGGTTAGGCCCTTTTTTTACTTCCCGAACACTATAGTGAGGAAAGTATTCTAATCATGTCAAAAATCTGAATTTAAGATTTTAATGTTTCTATACGTTTCAAGGTCCCCTGAGTCCATTTTCACTATTTTTACGATGATGTATGTATGTGTGTGTGTCTCTGAGTGAACACGCTAGTGTCTAAACGCTTTGTTCAAATAAGCTGAAAATTGGTACATATATTGTAAGTCACCATAATACGAACCCTATTGATTTTGGTGAATCTAGCACTTATAGTGTTTTTACAGGGACACCAGGTAAAATTCTTTATGGCCTATGGGGGCAAATTTTTAAAAGTGCGGTACGCTTTATTAATCTGAGCAAAAAATGTGTACACATGTTATAGGTCACAGTTGCACGAACTGTATATATTTTGGTGATTTTAGCACTTACAGTTTTTTTACAGGGGCACAAAGAAAAATTCTTTATCATTATGGCCTATGGGACCAAATTTTTCAAAGTCCGATAGCATCTAAACGCCTTATTCAATTGAGCTGAAAATTTATATGAATATTATAAATCACTGTTGCACTAACTATAAGCATTTTGATGAATATAGCATTTATAGGTTTTCACAGCATAAGGATACATTCCAATATCCAGTTTTTAGTGTAAGATAATCCATTAGTGGATTTCCTTTCAGCTACTTTAAAACAGTGTTTTACCATTTGCTGTTGTTTCACTGGAAGTTGTTCAGTGCTTTTTTCAATAGAATCTTTAGAAATTTGTTTATTTTTAAACAATAAGGTATTTATGGTATTTTTTAAAGAAACAACTTTCTTTTTCATGCTTTTTACCTTCTTTAAATTACATTTGAAGCTGTATTTTAATGGTTTCTTTTTGTATTTACACTTTTTCTCTTGATCGTCTACGGAGTATTAATTGACGTAAGTATTTACAGAATATGCAGATTTTTCTGAAACATTTTCGCAGACATCTCAAGCTAAAAATATGATTTCCATATACTTTTTGTTGTTTTGGGAATTGGTTAAGATCACTGAATTCAGTAAGTGTTCCAGCTCCTTTACAAATCATATAGGAATCAACCACACTTAAAACTTTTTCTAGCATATCTTGAGATGAAACCGTATGTTCTTCAACTTTAAGTCTCTTCAAATATATATGAAATGTCAGTCCCATGTCAATATCTTTGAGTATAACCAATTTCTCACTCACAAGGTTATTTAAACCATTAGTAATATCAAGCACACTTGTATGAAAAAATATGTACTTGCATCATCATTTGAAGGCATTAAAGTTCCCCAATACTTTGAAGGTAGCTTCACATTTTTTAATGTATTTATAGCTACTGATATTTTGGCATTTTTTGTAGCTGGCATAGAAGCAGAAAAATCATTTGAAGATGAAGAACGCTCGCATGATTTTCTTTTTTTAGGTAGTTTCACTGACAGATATTTCGGAAGATTAGGATATATCGTAGGAAGCCGATCACCGATCATTTCACCGTTCACAACATGAACATAATTTCTGTCAATAAAATGATCTTCAAAATATAGTTCACATATGGCAGATTGCAAGTTCAGTTGCTTATCTGCATGGGGAGTAAGTTTTTTTCTATTTTTCAAGTAGATTTGGATCCTTTGGAACACCAAATAAAGATTTATTACTATTGTTGTATGCGGTATTACATCCAGGTACAAAACAGTGTGAATCCCTTTTTTAGGCATTATCACTTCTCAATGAACACAAATACTACAAATTTTAATTCGTACGAAGTTTTCGTGCAGTAGTTTTTAAAAATATTATACACAAATAGTAAAAAAATATATTATCCCAGTAGCTTGCTTTATGTTTACGATGCGAAGAACGAAGAAAGTAGATCACAGCCCCAGTGGCAGAAACACGGCGATATAGTCGCGGACACAGAAAAACGGCTTGCGAACAGTTTTGTCTGCACTAATTTAAAAAAAAAAATAATTAAATTTCCCGCAACTTTCGGACATACTTTGTTTGCAGTCATAAAAAAAATTGTCTGCAATTTACAGATATTTTTCGCCCGCGACAATGTGCTACCGATTTATGATGTCTTAGATGCTCTCTGGTAGGAACTATAGAGCCCTCCTGAGCCTTGGTAGGAACACATAAAACAGTGCTTAATAAAGGCGACTTAGGGAGCCTAGATCTCCCTTGATAGGCAGCGTTATGCGTGTATTCTTTTCTCCTGTTACCTCTACAGGAACATACGCATACTGGATTCTTCACATTCATTCTCATTTTCTTCAGATTCTGAACATTCTTCAGACATATAAAATTTTCTGAATCGGAACTAAAACTAGTACTATTATTATTTGAAATTATTTATATTGTGTTGTGTCAAACATTGTTATAAAATATTTAATTAAATGAGTTCAACTTATTTTTGTATAATTGTATATTTTATATTGTTCTGTAGTAAAATTGTATTTGTGTATTGTTGCACGAGATCAGCACTGTTGTTAAGCTTTCCCCCCACCCCCAAGATTACCGCTATCAGCTTTCAGGCATTTTGAGTATAAGCCATTTTCACCCCTTATGCAACGCAAAGTGTGCAGACAGCTTATGAAAAATTTTGAAGTTATTTCATTTAGAATATCTTTTTGTAATTGAATTTTAAATAATTTTTCTGAATAAATCTTTTGATATGAAGTTTTTTGTTTGATTTATTTATGACAATATAAAATTATCTTAACAAGAGCAAAGTAGATTTAAAGAAATGTTGACACTTTTCTTTTTATAAAGACCAAGCAATATATTTAGATGATTTTTTATTTAAGAAAAGGTAAGTTAACAAGCTTAATGCTTGCAACGACATATAAATTTTAGAATTGCAAAGATATTTATTTGTAACTTTCCAAATCTTTGGAAATGCTGATCATTCTTTTCAGATTTACACAATTTCAACTGTTGTTTATGTACATGGCTTAAAATAATTATCATCTCGAAGTTTTTGGAGTTAAAAAAAACATAATTATGTAATGCATGTATGACTGAATTTTAAAAAATTTAACTGAATGTTTAGTAAAAATTTCCCATCAGCCTGCCCAGTGCAGAAAAAAATGAAAAGCAGTCTTTAGGGACTGTCGATAGAAGTGAAAACTAAGTAACTTGTAAATTGTATCGTTGAGCTATTAGATTATTATTTTCGAATTATTTTTGGTTTGTAAAGAAGTGTTTATGATCTGTATTATATGATTCGGCACAATATTTGTAGCTACCCATATTAAATGAACTAAGCCTTATATTAGGTAAAAATATTGATTACTTATGAAATTATTTTAATTAGTAGCTGATACAAAAGAAAACCGATTCAGGACACCTCAAAACGTGTAAATAAGGTGAAATCTCGAATTCCACTTTCGTTAAAATAACAGAACTTCAAAATATCTTTCGAATGATCTATTAAAAATAATTTAATCATAATTAGAATTTGAAATTTTAAAATATTACAGTGTCAACTGGCGGTAGAAATTTCTGTAATCTACTGTTCGATTCCAAATCAACAAAGCTTTCAAATGATACATTACTTATGAAATTATTTTAATCAGTAGCCGAGATACAACAGAAAAGATACGAAAGAATACAGGAGACCTCAAAACGTGTAAATCAGCTGAAACCTCGAATTCCACTTTCGATTCTCATGGAAAGCCTTCGCTGACGCGAGTTTCATGATTTTTGTTCACCCAAAAGTGCTCAACACGCCTAAAGAAGTTTTCACTTCAAAGAAGAATTGTATTTCTTTTTAATCAGATTAAACTTATTTCTTTCCATCCAACATTTAGGGAGAATTTATGATTTTGATTTAAATTGACTGAAAATTTCAAGAAATTCTAATAATTAAAAGTTATTATATTGATAAAGTTAGATTCTAAAAATTTTGATATTAGATTATTTTTTTCTTCAAAGTTAAAAATGAACATTTTTGAAGATCATATTAAGTCACTTCTTACAACCCCAGAAAGTAGGTGATGGACAGTAGCTAGCTACCCCTTTATTTCTCAATACAAGCTTTTATTAAAAGTTATTTTAATATTTTATGTATAGTATATTATTTATTTTTTCACCCTTGCAGAAGAACCCTTTAATATTTTTCTTTACAGCCAGGTTTCATTTCATTGATTAAAAAAAAAAAAAAAAATTTCTAGAAGTTCTAATAATCTAAAGAAATATATATATATATATTTTTTTTTTTGCATATCTTTATACACTTGAGTTTAAGTGAACAAAAAATCAGATACTAAATACAAAACTTTGAAAAAAAGTATCATAAAATGCAATAAACTCGCAACAATTGTTTCGGGTTGAAAAAACACACAAATCATCATCAGGTGAATAAAAAAGGCATGAGTGCTGCAATCAAAGCGACAGCTTTAGTGTGTTACCACTTCGATTGCAGCACTTGTGCCTACTTTGTTCGCCGGATGAAGGGTTGTACGTTTTTTCCGACCCAACAGAATTGTGAGTTTATTGCATTTTTTTTTTTTCGAAGTTCTGTAATTATTACTTAAAAACACTAGTTCTGTGGTACTTTCTTATTAGAAATCAAATAATTTAATTGAAATACACTTCAGTTCAGTACTGCCCATAACTCAGCAATGTATCTTATTTCATTTATGCAACCCTATAAAAGAAGTTTTTAAATCACACTTATAATTTTTAATCAAGAACTTTTTATTACATATATAAAAGTAACATATCAGTTTCTTCAGTTTGAAATAGTATAACATAGTTTAATTTAATTTTAACACGTTTATGTCAGCACATTTTGACTACATAGTCTTTTGAAAAAAAAAAAAGTAGAAAACCAAGGTGCACTGTCACTGTCATTTATTAATAGTTACTTTAAACAGAAATTCTTGCTAAAATAAGGAGAAAATCAATTTTATAAAATAATACTGTTTAACTTATAATGCATAAATTCAATTTTCCAACAATGTTTATATATAAATTTGATTTATGGCATCAAGTGTCACCTTCCGACAAAATCCACAAGAAGTCTGCTCCAGAACTTCTGGTCCAGGGGCTATTTTTCCTCCACACCCCTATCACTCCTCACTTTTTTCATATCATCCATCCAGCTCTTTCTTTCTCAGCACTTGCTTTTTTTCATTTGTTTCATAGATAAAAGCGATTTTAGGTCATATTTCACTGCTGATTCTTTTAATATGACAATACCAAATTAATTGCTTTTTTTTTTTTTTTTTTTTTTTTTTTTTAAGATCTTCTAAAATGGCTTCCTTTATTTCCATAATTTCCTAAATTCTGTCATTTTGTATTCTTTTTGTCCTTGATATCCTGCATGATCTCCTATTTCCACTGCTGCTAATTTCTTTTTCTCTGTCTTCATAATTCTTCATCTCTCTGCTCCATATAGTAAAATGCTCTTGACAATAGAATCATATATATTCTACTTCCTCTTTCTAGAGATTTCCGCACTCTACCAAATAGAATTCAATAGCTTTACAGCCTTTCTTCCTTGACAAATTCCATCTTTAATTTCTTGCGAGTCTTTGCCTTCTCTTAAGGTAGGGACAGCACTGTGAGGTCTAATCGTTAATTTCTTATAAAAATCATTTTCTAATTAAAAAGGGAATTAACATCATAAATAAGTAAAAAATTGTGGTGTAAGTGTGCCCTGGCCTGATTTAATTTTCTGTGTGTCCAAATTTTTCTTCAAATACTATATAGCTTTTGTGTGTATTCTAAAATATTAATATGTATTCATTGAATAAAAACAAAAATATTAACACAGTATATTTCATTAAGCAAAAATGTCACAATAAACCTAATTACAAAGAAAAGTAGTATAAATACTTTTTCTTTTTTTGTGTTTAATAAAAGAAAACACTGCATTAACACACCCCCCCCCCCCTCCAATTTCCTGTTTTTCATGAATTAACATATTTTGAGATGTTATGTGCAAAATTAGAAAACGTATGTGTAAGATCTCTGCTCCCTTTCCTCCTTGAAACTATGAATTTCCAGGGGGAATCCTCTCTTGAAAATATAACATTTTAATACAAATATTTTTCAAAAGAACAATACCTTTAAAATGGATGGTTGAATTATGTAACTATAATAATTTGAAACATTTTTTTTTTTTTTTTTCATTTAAACAAATATTAAGATGTTGTCTATCAGGAACAAAACTGACTTTCTTTTGACACTTAAACTGCTTTTAAGATATAGTAAAATTGATTGTGAAATTATATAGCCAGCTACCTCTTTGAGAAAAAGTCAAGTACCCGTACTTGCAACAATTTGCTAAAAAATCATAGTGTAGACCATTTATTAAATGATAACTTCTCTTCAAGAAAAAAGTTCATTACTTTAACGAGCATAACTTTATTTTTCAGCAACTGAAACACTTTTTGGCAGTCACTAAGTATAATTTAGAAGCAAAATTTCTTACAGGGAATGTTTTATTTCTCTAAGATTTATCAACAATAATTTTGATAAATAATTTTTCTGTATGAGTGTGTATGGAATAAAGTTTTGTGATGACCACAACGTAATTTTTTCTTTTCTTTGAAATCAATAACTCTGAAATTTAACTAAAATTTGAATAAAAGTCTACTTTTATAACAAATAAATAGATAAATAATATATATATATATAATAGTAAAATATATTATAAATTTATTAAATGCAATATGGATAAATTTAAGTTAAAACTCAAAACTTAATGCCATAATAAGATGAAAAATATCAATTGAATTCATTGATCGAAGCGCGTACAATAGTTTTTAAACGCGTCATATATATATATAGAGAGAGAGGTATATATTACATATATTTATATTATATAGCGAGCTTTAAAAATAAAACGCTCTCTGATGTGAATGTTCTTTAGCATTTAAATGAAATAAACATCTTTACACAATTACAAATACTACTTAGCTAACTAACTACTACTGCAATTATTTTTTAAGTACATTGAATATTGAATCAAGAGTATATTGCATATTTTAAAAAGTATTTGTACATTATATATTTTTCATCAAAAACAGAGCGTATTTCGATAGTGTATATAATCATTTTATAAAGCATATTACCCACCATTACTTAATATAAATTGATATTGTGTAGATTAATATATATATATTTTTTTTTCCCCCCCCAAAAAATAACATATATACATATTATAAACAAAAATTTTTTATAAATCATTCTTCTACATGACAATATGACAGCTAGTTTTGCTTACTAACTGACTGAGCGACGAAGAAAGTCGATTGCAGCGTCCTCTAGTGAAAAAGTCATTTTTGGGGACCGTTTTTGCGCGCCGGTTGCCACACTATATATTCTAGACACTGTACCTATATATATACTTTTGAACGGAGGGTGGTTTTGGGTTCTAGGGGTCATGATCGGTGAAGATATGAAGAAATTTTCCAGAAGTCGTGTCATGAGAACCATTGCAATCGGTAGATCTCCTATAAGGAATCTACCTAAAAGAAAATAGCTGAGGCTTCACTGCCTTCATAGATCAAATGTCAAAAGTATTCAGAAATGATACTGCACTCAGATTTGTTCAATTGAAACTTTCATTAAAAATCATTTACTAGATGCATAACATCATATAGTGGCAATCATATTCATTTCTTTCAAATAGAGAGAAGTTTTGTTACAATAAAAACTTCATTATTTCTTTTATATCAAATACAGATATTGATAAGCACTATAAAAATCATGGGTAAAAACATAGTTCAGAGAAGTAACACTTTTTTTTTTTTTTGTCTCATTTTAAATGTTTCTATTTCATTCATTCGTCTTTTTTTTTTTTTTATTATTTGTTTTTTAAATTCCAAGGTTTCTTCCTTTCTCTTTCTGTATGTGTGCGTATATGTTATGATCAATGTGATTAATCGGTAATAATTATTAATAATAACTGATAAAGCCAGTCAAAATGATTAATTTATAAGAATTTATCACATTGACCAGTTATTATTAATAATTATCAATGAAGTTTGGTTAAAGAAAATAATTTTTGAGAATTTATCAAATCGGCCAGTTATTATTAATAATTTCCAATGAATTTTGTTCAATGCAATGATTTTCTATGCGTTTAGCTGAAGATTTCCATTACGCAAGCGTAATATTTCTTTCTTGTGCAAATTAATTTTTGTCCATCAGCAACAATTACACAATATCAGTGTATTATTTATTTTAGATGCAGACGATCATGAATATTTTGTATTAGATAGTATTTATTCTTTCATTTACTTGCAAATTTGATGCTAGTTTCATTGTTAAATTTAAGAATTTTATCTTTGCATTATTCTTTTAAGATTTTGAAAAATTTTATTGTATTTCTAAGCACAATGAATGAGGATTTAGAAGTAATAAAGTCACGTTTTAACGTTAAATTAGGCATGCTTAAATCGAAAAAGGGGAAAAATCATCAGTTATTTACAAGAGCAGAGGAGTCTAATTCATTTATTATAAAAGTTAAGGAAAGTAAGGAGAAGACTTTTCTGAAAACACCAGAAGATTATCAACAAGTATCAAGATATGACATTGTTAGAATAGATAGTGTTGAAAAGCTCATTGTTCCAGTGCAAAATGAAAAAGATCCAATCGTTTTTTATACTTATATGGAGGATAACTTTGAAATTATCCATGAGATTCATATCGCAATCGGTCACGGAAGGTCAAACAGAATGATGAAAGAGGTTAAGACAAAATATAAGAATATAACAAGTGAAATGGTGATGATTTATTTGAATTTATTTTCATGTAATAGCTAAGTAATACATGTGAAAAAAAATCTAAAAAGGGGTTTATGTAGCAAATTCGAAGAAAATCGTTAGAGTCCCTTTTGAGATACCGACTTTCCCTCTCACTGTCAATTTTCACCAAAATTTGGTAAATTCCTCTGTTTACCAGAAGCAAACAAATCCAAAGGTATAGGTATCTAAAATGAAGTTTAAATGACAAGTTTAGAGAATATCTTTAGACCCCCCTTTTAAAGAAATGCATTTGCAAGACCTGAAATTGACCTAAAAGATGCTTATAAACTTCTTGAAATAACCATGCATAAGAAAGGACATCTAAAAGGGCAATTATATGATAACTTTGAAGTCGTTAAAGTCGTGTTTGTGGTATAGTTTATGGCCCTACGTCCAGTTTCCAGTTTTCACTAAAAATTGGCAAAATCACCTGTACACTAGACCTGTCTTAATTCTGAAGCCCCATTGTTCTATTTTTAATCATTTTAGATGCATGGTAGTCATTAGATTCCCCATTCACTATTCACATATATATATACACACTGACCAATTGCCAAAAACACTTTTTTGGACTCAGGAAACCTTAAAACATGTAAGTCAACTGAAAACTTAACATCGAAATTTTTGACCAAATACAATATTTCAATTATCTAGAGAGATGTTAATGGAAGCATTTAATTAATAGAAGCCTTTATTTAATTCATGAGTTTTTTAAAATCCACTAATGTCTATAACGACAGATTAATTACCACAGTAGACAGATACATTAAAAATTAAGTTGGAGTTGAAGTTTCAATGAGTTAAGACTAATTGATCACATCCTTTCTTGGTAATTATTAATAATGACTGGTTAATGCGATTAATATCCATTAATTAATCACATTCACCAAAAGAGGCGGTAATTATTAATAATCCCCAGTTATTATTAATAATAACTGGATTTATTACTTTAACTGTAACATGTATATGCAAAAAACTACAGAACACCTACTCTTATTATATATGTGACAAATTGAAAGTATTTTAGGAGTGAAGAGGACATTTCCGAGTGAACTTAAGATTACTTATTCCAGGTAGAGAGTCATCACTAGAATTAAGCATCCTGATCATGCCACTCACTTGAGAATACTCTTGTTTTTTATCTTTGCTTTCAAAATTTGTTTTGTCATGCTTAAAGAAAATTAAAAACAAGAATCAAAGAGCATTTAAACAACTTTAAAAAATGATAAAATAACTACTGCTCTCACAAATCAATCAAAATGATAATATTTTAATAGATTATAAAAACTTTTCAAAATTACCAAATAATTATTTTTGTGCTGTAAAACATAGCTATTGAGATTTTCGTAAAATGTAATGAATGCATGCAATGTCAACCTTTCAAAATAGATAAAAGTGGCACTTCATGCTTGGCAGAGGAGGACAGGCATAAAGAGCAAGCCGCTAGTTTGCTCAAAACCTCTGATGAGGGCTGCATGCTGAAATTTTGCATGTTAAGCAATGAAGTAATGTTTTAACAATATTTTTAATGCTTTTAATTGATTTTATGCTTTACTTTTAAACAATCTAATAGAGATATTGAGTTTTCTGTTTTTGTTATACTGGAAGTGATAAAAACTTATTCTCAGCACTCATTTTTTCTATTACACACTGAAATAATGTATTTTTGAAGGGATTCTACATCAAAATTGATGAAAGGTCTATTTGTACCTGTTCAATTCTTTCAAGAAAAGAGGAAAAAAAAAAAAAATCAGTTTTTGGGAATCAAGAACATAGAGAGATTTCTCCATTGTAGAAACTCCATTGAAACACACTTTTATCGCATCTGGTGATTAAAAAAAATGAAAAAAAAAGGAAGTGACTTAACAGGTAATGTACGTTTATTCTTCTATTGCGACAAATTTTTCACAATGGCATGAGTCATTGGGAAGCTTTCTCACATGCCATTTATCAACCCATATGGTCTTGATGCCCAGATTTACTGTTTCAGTCAGCTTTGAAATGCAATGAATTTACAGTGTCTTAGGAATAAAGAGACACTTCTGAATGAACTAAAAAAGATTATTTATTCCAGATAGAGAGAGAGACAGTCTCGGTTGAAATCAATAGTCAATAACTAAAGCTTGTTTGAATTATGCAGCATATCTTGGACAATGTAAAATGATTTATTTGCTTTAAATGCTGAAACGAAGGTGAACATACAGGCAGTTTCAATATGTACAATTAAATTAATAGGAACATTAACAATTAACATACAACAATATCAAGCTCCATCTAAGATGAAAATCTGTTAGGCATGATTATAGCAAGGCAAATGACACAGACCTAAACCTTTTCTATTAAAATAAATACAGCGACCAGAGTCATTAAAAACTTCAAAAATTTACTTCTATTAAAACCATCTGCTCAAAATATGTTATCTATGTTAATTTTCAAAATAACCAAAAAACAAAGTTAATGAATAGCTAATGAAAACATTGCATGTAGAATGATGTTTAAAGAAAATAATTACACATTTTAGAAATTGCTTTAATAATGAAGTTCATGCTATTGGCAGATCATTCTGATAAAGACATCTTGCCACAACAGCTTTACGATGTTTTTTAAAACAACTGAAAAATATCAACATGAAGAAAGACACATCACCTGATTTATAAACTAAGACATTAGTAGAATAAAACAAAAAGTAACTTCATGGAGTGTAACTAATGCAAACACTCATCCAAGTGGTTCAACCACACTGCCAACTAATCGATCCAAATAATAATAATAACAATAATAATAATAATTATATGTGTAAATATAGTTTACAATTGGTTGAATAAAAAATGTAAATAATATTGAAATTTTAAAAGAAATTTTTATCATTTATTTAGAATAGAAAATTTAAGTTATTCCCCAGTGGCCAGTAGAATAATTTACTTATGAAATTCTTTCTTATGATGGTCACAGAAGAAAAAATTAAGTGGCAAGTGGATATGATATATTTAGGTCAAACTTAATTCTAGTAACTCTCACCTTAAGAGGATTGACAGGAACAGGTGTCCCTTCAGGATGAAATTCAGGCTCCATATATCAAATGGAAAGGTACTGTATTCTGGACCTGCATCTCGTAAATAAAACAGCTCATCATCCAATCTCTTCTCTAATCTTAGAACATCAATGGATAGAATTGTGGGATTATATAAATCATACATGATTTCAACACCTAATCAAAATAAAATATTTATAAAGAAAGTTTTCCCATTAAAATATATATATATATGATTAATATTAATTATTTGCATCCACAATAAATAGTACTTAAGGGACCACATATCATCACTGGCAAGCAAATCTCATGCTATTCTATGGGGAAATTTTTTATTAGAATTATAGATTACCAAATGTATTTTTTTTAAGTCCTGTTTTCGTCTTTAGAAAATTCACATCCATTAAATTAGCTGTTATTGTGCAAAAATTTGTATTTAAAATTTTTAATATTTCATTTTGAAGCCATAAAGCATGAAAAATGTAAAGTGCATTTTTCGTACTATGGAAATTCTTAATGAAATACTAAAAATAATAAATTTTTAATATATGAAGACTAATTTAATAGTTGCAAATTTTCTGAATGCAAGTTAAATAAAATCTTTTTGTAAAAAAAATAGAACCGACTCCAAAAAGCAACTACTATTAAAAAAAAAAAAAAAAAATGTATGAAATGAAACTAAATTGCGCCTAAAAGTATAAAATAATTTCCTTCGCCAAACAACCTATAACACTACAATTAATCATAACTTTTGAAGTCGGCGCAAAATTAAGTAAAATTTAATTAGTTTTTAAAGGTTTGTTTTTAGGTCGGTAGATACAAATGTTGTTGTCTCGAATGATTCATTATTATGTTTCCTTTATTATTTTATCACTGTATACAATTGATCCATTGGCAGCATCTACACAGAACAGTGAACATATTCTTCACAATACGGTATTTATGTTTCTACGAAGTTAGAGTTTCCTTTGCAAATTTGATATAACTTTGATAACTATAATCCTTGGTGGCTTTTGGATTTGACGTTCAAAACATATTGCAAAAATATACACGCAAGATGTATATTTTCATAATATATTTTTGTACGAAGTATTGTTTCATATTCTTGATTACTCTCTTAATATACCTTATCAAATTAATCATGATATCCCAAACAAATTAAATATGTTTGCCACATAATTTTGCGATTTTCCTTTCACCAAGGACACGTAAGATACCAGCATCTTCGCCAACTTTTGCTGCTTAAGAAATCTTATTTGTTTTATTGAATCAAAATAGTTTTCGGCTGCGTTTTGCAGGTGACAATGTAAGATGTGTATTTTGAATAGGATTTGATATTTGTATTGAATAAAAGTAATTTTTATTTAATTTTGCGCCGACTTCAAAAGTTATGATTAATTGTAGTGTTATAGGTTGTTTGGCGAAGGAAATTATTTTATACTTTTAGGCGCAATTTAGTTTCATTTCATACATTTTTTTTTTTTTTTTTTTTTTTTTTTTTTAATAGTAGTTGCTTTTTGGAGTCGGTTCTATTTTTTTTACAAAAAGATTTTATTTTTCTCTTTTCAGTGAAAACCTATTCATATAGCAGAACATCAAAGGACATTCGACGGCAGTTTCACAAATCACAACTTCCAAGAAAAGTGACATAACTCAAAAAATGGTTTATGTCACTGTGGTGTTTCCCCCACTTCATATCATTGTTTTTGTCATTTTAAAATTATACCATGTTTATTTCCAGTTCTTGAGAAAAAGAAATCATTTTGTTTTTCTTTATGTGGCTTTATTCAAGATGATATTTTAAATATCAATGTATCTTTAATTCTTTTTCATTGTTCTCAAAAATCAATGAAATTCTTGTTCTTTTTTTTAAACCCAAACTTTCCAGATGGTTCCATTCCTTCTAGAAACTTTCTTTATTAAAAAAAAAAAAAAAAAAAGTAAAGCAATATTACAAAATAATAAAAAATATATCTTTAAATTTCAGCCAATTATATTCAGTGTCACCCATCATACGTCATTTCCATTATTTGAAAGCGAACGGTTCTTTTTTAACTTTAGCCAATGAGAAAACTAAAATATATAATATGTCACTTCCTGTTTCAGTTTAATCAATCACTGTCCTTTATTTTTGGCTAATTATCAGCCTTTTTTTTGTTTAAAATTTTCATAAGTTAAATCTTTAAGATGCCTGGTTGGCTACATTTAGCTTTTTTTTAATTCTGCCATTTGGCACGTTTGTTTTCTCCGGCAACCCTGTTCGGCGTTAGTAAAAAATTAGGGGATTCCCCGATGATGGCTCTCTTCTCGTTCGGGTCGGCATGCAAGATGCAGCGTAAAAAAATTGCAGAAGAGTGTGCTTGCAACAGGGAATAATATTCATATATATTCTGCTTTGTATAAAGATTTATTAAGTTCTGAAAGATGATGCATCTGGAAAGAGTGGTATGTAAAAATTTCTTTTGTAATGATTCTAGAATGCAGATCATTTATAATTTCGCTAATGTAATTAGATTATTATAAAAAATGCAGAATCTTTTGTATAAAATATTTTATCTTAGTGATTATATATTCGAGTTGATGTCCAGAAATAAAACAAGAATAAAGTCAACTAAATATTTCATGATTAAAAGTTGTGTTGTTTGAATATGCCTGGTGTATTAATTAATTAGTTTGTTTTTGTATACGATCACGATATGGCCTAATATAACTTTTAAACCAAATTATTTCTCTAAATAAAAAAATAAAAAATAGAAACAACTATATATTTATAAGAATTTTAAAAATACAACATTTGGTTCTGTGACCTTCTTCTGGACATCTAAATTAAAAAAAAAAAAAAAAAAAAAAAAAATGTATGACGCAAACAAAAAGAAAATTACATAAAGATTTATTATGGAATTCTGCAACTTCAGATATATTCATAAATATGAAAATAAGTGAATTTTTGAAATGCTTATAATTTAATAATGTTTCTTGTTGCAATTTATATGGGTATGAAGTCAAAAAAAAAAAAAAAAATTTTTTTTTTTTGATAATGATAGTTGAAAACATTTAGTGATTAGTGATAATTGCATACTTATATGAATAAGTTTTGATTTACATCATGCCGCCGAAAAGCAACTTATCTTTGAACATATTACCGTATGACGGTAACCCAAATACTGTTTCTTTTTTTTTCGATCAATTACAAGACATACAGGAATTGAATTCTTACAATGAAAAAGAAATGCTGGCTTTATTTAGATCTAAGATACAAGGTCCGGCATTAAACTTTTATCTAGAATCACAAGCTGTAAATAAAACTAATAATTTAAAAACACTACGGACCGAATTTGAGAATTTTTTTTCAATTAAGGGTAACAAAAATATCCTTCTACAAAACTTTGAAAATATTAAACCTGAGCATGACGAATCCGTGCGTAACTTTGCTTACAGGTTGAACAAACAGATAAAGCTGGCGTATCCAAACGTCGACGATTCAGTCTTACAAGCTGTAAAATTCAATTTATTTGTCAAAGCGTTACCAAAAAAACTTAAACTAAAAATCTTAGAGGAAAATATCACAAATTATGATGTCGCGCTAAATCGCGCGGAACAACTTCAGGACCTATACGCTGCTTTTGCGTCTCCTGTCAAACAGTATGAACAAATGCCAATGTTTCACATTGATAAACAAAGTGAAATTGATAAGGATAATACAAACGATGACATTCCAGGAAGAGTTAGTCAGCAAAAAAAATATGCTGGTAATAAATTTGCATATAAAAAAAATTGGTATAACAGAAGTAATTTTCACAAATTTCAGGATAAGTATAAACAAAGGAAATTTTCATCACAAAGATTTCATCAGAGAGGCAGACCAAACACATTTACTAACCAACATTGTGCATTTTGCGGACGTTTTAATCACCTTCTAAAAAATTGTTTTGAATTTAAGAATTTTTGCCGGAATATGCATACACAAAGTGATGAAAACAAATTAGTAAGTAATGAGGCATTACAGCCAAGTAGTCATTCTTATCAACATACTAATTTAAACTAAATATGGAGGCAGACATATCTGGCACTCTGCACTCCAATTCTTCTTTGCCAGAAATTAAATCTAAACATAATCCTCAACATAATGAAACTACTCAAGTCACAGAATTTGCACAGACTCAAAATAATTCAAATACAGAAATCAAAGAAATCAAAACTTTTGAAACCGACAGTTGCAATAAAACAACTGAATTAGATAGGCATGTTATTTATAGTTCATTTCAAAATAATGAATTCCTGCCATGTATAAACATTAATATGCAAGGTCAGAATTTAACTTCATTAATCGATACTGGCTCATCTGTCTGTTTAATTGATCAAGAGTGTTTTAATGCCATAAAATCTAATATTACATATAAGTTTTTAGGTCGACAGGTGACTCTTTCAACTATTAATTCACAAATAAAATTTGCAGGGTGTGTAAAGGTATGCTTCAGGGTGGAAAAATTTTTTTTTCATCATAATTTCTTTATCACCAATATTGATAATAACAATTTTCAAATCATATTGGGCTATGACTTCATTAATAAAAATGGAATATCAATTATACCTTCTTTTAAATCTGTATTAATCAAGGATATCCATATTCCATTTGTCACATTTGACAAAAATAATGAAAATGATGGTTGTTCACTAAATAATATAATACACCATAATACTTTGTTTGTAGAAAATAATCCCAATGTTGAATATATGGAATCGGACAGATTGAGTGTACATCAAAAATTTAATACAAAGGATGTGACTTGTTGTGATCATAGTAATGAAAAATGGTATTCTCAAAATTACTCGTATAATAAAAATTATACAAACAATCATATCATTGATAATTATGTAAATTCATACCAAATGTATGATAACTCAACCAATGACTCTGGGAATCAAATTATGAATCATAGTGAACATAGCAAGAACCATAATCAAAGTATTCATAAAAGTGTACAAACTAACAATATTTATACAACACGGAAAGTCATCCTACCTCCGAATGCATGCACTTATGTTCAAGTCAAATACAATTCTAACCCCCAAGAATATTTCCTATTTTCTCCAACATTTAATCATAAAGAAATTACTGTACATAAATCTATACATTCTCTGTCTCACATAAAAAATAATGTTTTTCTTATTCCAATTTTTAATACATCACAACAAACTGTTCATATCAGAAAAAATACCCTTTTGGGATATTATACAAATGTAGAACTTGGGGATATTGAGGAATATGATTTTCAACAGGATGAAAATGAACATTTTTGCAATTTAATACAACCTTCTAGAGATATTGTTGAACAAAGAGAAAAGGATTTTAATGAAAATGACTTTAAGTTAGAACATTTGAATGATTTAGAAAGGAAAGAAATGTTACAATTACTTAAGCAAAAAGCCCAGGTGTTTTCAAAATCTTTAAAAACTCTTGGTCACACAGACTTGATAAAACCAGAAATAAATATGATAAATGCACATCCCATTAAAGCCCTTCCTTTTCCCATACCCCAAGCCTTAGAACAAGAAGCCCTTGATCAATTACAAGAAATGATTGAAGCTAATATTATAAAGAGATCAGATTCGACATGGGCTTGCCCCATGCTTCTGGTCAAGAAAAAACAAACAGACCCTAAAAAACCTATCAAGTACAGATTGGCTTTGGACCTACGTCTGTTAAATGCTATTGTTATACCATCAAATTACCCACTGCCAAAGATACAGAATCTACTAGTTAACCTTTCAAAATTTAAATATTTTTCAACACTGGATTTACCATCTGCATATTGGCAGATAGATTTACCCAAACAGATGCAAGATAAACTGTCATTTACTACACCATTTGGTGTTTTTACCTTTTTAAGACTCGTTTTTGGCTTACGCACAGCAAGTTCATGTTTTCAACACTTGATTGATACCATAATACAGATTTCTCAGGTTGAATGTTATGCCTATCAAGATGATATTGTGGTAGGGGCAAACTCATTTCAAGAAATGAAAGCAAAAATTACTAAGCTTTTAGAAACCTTAATTGAAAATAACATAACATTGTCACCAGAAAAATGCACATTTATGCAAACTAACATAAACTTTTTGGGTTTTAAGATTGACAATCACAAAATTTTACCCATTTCAAGTAATATAGAAAAAATAGTCTCCTTTCCCCGCCCAAAAACTAAAAAGCAAGTAAAATCATTTATTGGAACATGTTCATTTTATAGGAATTTAATTGAATCATTTGCAGAATTGGCTTCACCCCTAATTGATCTTACCAAACCAAAAACAAAATTTGCATGGACAGATATTCATGAAAATGCATTCCAGAAACTACAACAATGTTTCTTCAAGAAACCTATACTAAACTTACCTAATTGGGAGAAAGAATTTTATGTTAACACTGATGCATCAAAGAATGCAATCTCTGCAGTATTAATGCAGAAGTTTGATGAGGAATTGTTACCCATTTCATATTACTCAAAAACGTTAACTGATGCAGAAAAACGTTATCCTGCCATAAAATTAGAATTATATGCAATATATAAAGGACTTAATGCTTTTAAATATTATATCTTTGGAAGACATTTCTTCATATTAAGTGATGCAAAACCTTTAGATAGATATGCAAAATCGTCCTCACCTGCAGATATAACCACACGTTGGTTATTAGAAATATCGGAATTTTCCTTTACATTCACACACATTGCAGGAAAAGATAATGTGTTTGCCGATTACTTAAGCAGAACTACGAATCCAACAACAGATAACCTAAACAATAACCCAGATATCATTTTTTCACAAGAAATAATCCCAATTACTGATCAGCAAACTAATTTACATAATGAAATAGAATTACAAATGCAAAATTTAAAAGAAAATGAAAATAAAAAGGAAAATTTATTTTGTTTGACACAGAATCCTGTCACTGATACTAATTTGGAAATATCTGAAAATACTATTTTCAATGAACAACAGAAAGATACTGAGTTAAAAAAAATTTTCCAAGACATCCAACAAAATAAAATAAACAAACGTAATAAATGCTATTATATAAATCCTCAAAATAATTTATTATGTTATAATAATTTTTTTACTCCAGAAAATATTGACTTACATAGGGTAGTTTTACCTGAGTCTTTAAGAGAGAAAGCAATTCGAATTGCTCATATATCCCACCCTGGTATTAAAAAAACTTTTGAAAATTTGAGAAAAAGGTATACGTGGAAAACAATAACTCCAGATGTACATAATTATGTGCTGTCATGTGAAACATGGCTGTTGAATAAAAACCACAAACATAACGTAGCACCTTTTATGGCAGCTCCTGCACCTACTGAACCTAATCAAAAAATTTCAATGGATATTCTGGGTCCTTTAAAGAATCATACCTACATTCTCACAGCTCTTGACCATTTCTCAAGACACTTGGAATTATATACATTACATAACATAACTGCTCCAGCTGTTACAAATGCTTTAATACAATACATTGCAACTCATGGTAGACCTGAAATTATCCTTACTGATCAAGGATCACAATTTACGAGCAATATGTTTGATGCTTTCAATAAACTTTTGGGCATATATTTAAAACATACAACAATAGCCCACCCTCAGGCAAATGGATGTTCAGAACGTGTCAATACTCAAATAAAATCCTCATTAAATGCCATGGCTTCCCATGGTTTTGATTTAGCAACAGCTGCAAAAATTCATCAGAGTATTTATAATAATACAATCCATCCTGCAACAAAATGTACGCCTAATTTGCTACACTTTGGTCGAGAAATTAATGATGTATATTTAAACTATAAAGGTCACCCACAGTGGAAAATTTTAGACTCAGCATATGACATCCATAAATTAATTGAAGTACTTGATAAAACATACTACCAAGCATATATGAATAACGAAGAAAATCGACAAAAAGTTTATGAAAGATCAAGACAAAAGAATAAGTTTTCACCAATCAAAGTTAATGATCATGTGTACATAAAATTTCCTAATATTTTTGAAAAAAGATTACAAGGGCCTTTTCGTGTTGTAAAAGTGATTTCACCTGTGATTCTCCAAATCCAATCTATCAAAGATCAAAATCGTTCTCCAATGTTAATTCACACCAATAGAGTTATAAAAATACAGAAAAGAAAAGACAATTTAAAGTATAGTTCAGGGAATATGCAAGCTCCATTAAACAATAATGACTCTAATACTCTAATCCAGGAACTGGTCTCTCCTACCCCTAATTTGCAGGATAGAAATAGACAGTGCCACAATGATGACAGTTCATCGTATACCCTCAGACCACGAGATAAAATTCAGAAAAATGCTGATACTCAATATCATTATTATTAATATTTTTTTTTTTCTCTTTTTCCTTAGAGGCTGTGTTCGTCTACATGCTTTGGAGCGCTGCAGGTGCACAGGCAGTGTTTCACTGTTAATCATCCTTTTAATTATAATTTTTTTTTTCTCCTCTACTTTCTGCTGGTCAGAAAAATTTGAGGTATGTGTTATTATTTTATGATTTTTGTAGACAGACACACCTTCTAACTAACATGTGGTAAGGGGAATAAAAGTCTAAGTCATAATAGATTTACAGATTAATTATTGTTATTTACATTGTTTTGGATTTTTATGTAATTATTTTCTGATAATTTCAATTTGTTACCTATCAATACATAAAATTTCATCAGTTACATCTGTTGTAAATTGAGAATCCTTATACTTTTTTTGTATGCAA
Source organism: Salticus scenicus (assembly GCA_963930645.1). Classification (NCBI taxonomy): domain Eukaryota; kingdom Metazoa; phylum Arthropoda; class Arachnida; order Araneae; family Salticidae; genus Salticus; species Salticus scenicus. The sequence goes on from OZ005652.1 coordinate 244,128,707, forward strand.
AATAAGATTTTTTTTTAGGGTAGATATAAAGTAATATTTTTTTTTCTGATGTATAAGACAATCATTTTGCACTATTGTATGTCATCATTTTTCATAATACAATACAATATCCATATTAAGAAAAATTAATGTTATTATCATTTCATATCTGTGACCGTCTATCAAATGCAAGTCGTTTTTTTGTCAAAAAAAAAAAAAAAAGGGCAAAGAAAATTATGTGACACCCATTGACAGATTTTACACTTCCTTATTATACTGATTTCACTTTAAGGTTAAGTCATTATTATTGTTATGAAGGGTGATATTAAAAAAAAAAAAAAAAAAAAAAAAAAAGGAAAAATATAGAGTGATAATCTTGTTACTATGGAAGTAAGGAAACTTCTTAAAAGATTATATATATTAAAATTTGTGTAAACATATACTTGTGATGTTTTCTGAATTGTTTTCGATCTGTTCTGATGATACATATTTTTATTTATTTTTTATTATCTCAGCATAATATTTATTTTAAACTAATTGAAATAAAGAAAAAAAAAGAAAACGTCTGATTGTTATGCAGGCATGTTATACATTCATTTGAACAATGTTTTTCAATTATGTATGTTATGTATCTGTGGATTTATATAAGCTTCTTTGATACATTTTCAAAGAAATGTCACATTTATATCATTCCATTTACTTACAGTTTACATTTAATTTAGAGATAGATATGTATTTTTTTTTTCACAAAAATTAATCAACAAATATTAGAAAATACTTCATTGTGTGGTTTTGTCGGATAACAAAAATTTTCAGTGTATCTCACAGCTCAATAAAATTACTGAAATTTTTTTCTGAAATAAAAAATAAAATAAATAAAGTAATAATTAGTTATTTGTATTATATAATGGTGGTATTAGATATATGTAAGTGGATTTTAAAACAATGCCACTGGAGATTTTACCAATGTATATATGCTTTTTTCTTTTATCAATGAGTACTCTATTAATGTAATACTGAGTATTATTGGTCATCATTAAATTCTGTTTATGGTTATTATTACCTTTTCTGTGTATTATTATTGACACAGTTTTCATTTTTTTACCGTACTATAATATTATAACACATTATACCTTTTATGTATATTTTGTGTAATACAATATATTCTTGCACATATATGGTTATATCTTATTCCCAATTGTGTTATGGTAAAAATATAGAATATCAAATTGGTTTATCTGTTAAAAAAAAAAAAAAAAAGAAAATTATGTATGAATATTAAAAGGCATGCCTAATCAAAATGGTATTATGAGATCTCATGATATTTTGTATATGATTGTATGTGTATACAAAGATGATTCTATAAATAATTACATGATCATGTGTTTTGTTAAATAAGCGTTAATTTTTTTTTTTCTTTTCTCGGTTTTACTGGCCAGATATTGTTTTGAATGTTATAATTTTACTGATATATGATACAATTATTTGTATTATTGTATGTGTGTGTTAAAATGTAAAATATATAGAACTGTAAATTAAATTACTTCATCTGACAAAAATGGTGATGATAATGATTAAAAAAAAAAAAAAAAAAAAGGATGTCTGTGCATAACTTGACTTCATGCTATGGTATATGATGATATTATTCATATTACTGATTTCAAGTGTATATAATTATTATTTGATATATATTTTCTTTTTTCTCACAATGATTGAAATAACAAGATATTTCTTTTGTGAAAGGGAATTGTTTAAATATAGAGAACAGAATTTACATTCGTAATGATTTCGAATTAATATTGTTTATTATTTACATCTTGAGATGTTTGTTACTCTTGTGAATGTATGGATGGTTTTTGAGGTATTTGTTTATTCTCATTTTTTATTTCTAGTGGTTGTATATTGACAAGATCACTTTCAATACAGTATATTTTATTTGAAATTGTCTTTTATAGATGAATATTTTTTTTCTCCTGATAAAATGACAACATTTCTTTATATATTTCTTGGTGTATTACAGATAACATGATCATCTAATATGTATGTTAAATTGATATTTTTGCATTGTGTATAAGTATTTCAAATTGGATTCTGTTATGAACATCCCTATTGCTTGTCCTAATTGAATATAACAATGATAAGTAAAAAAAAAAAAAAAAAAATTTCTCTGTTGTGTAAAATATTACACCTTTTACGTTCAATTTTTTTTTTTTTCCTGGCTGTCGGGTATTATGTGGTGTTTCCCCCACTTCATATCATTGTTTTTGTCATTTTAAAATTATACCATGTTTATTTCCAGTTCTTGAGAAAAAGAAATCATTTTGTTTTTCTTTATGTGGCTTTATTCAAGATGATATTTTAAATATCAATGTATCTTTAATTCTTTTTCATTGTTCTCAAAAATCAATGAAATTCTTGTTCTTTTTTTCAAACCCAAACTTTCCAGATGGTTCCATTCCTTCTAGAAACTTTCTTTATTAAAAAAAAAAAAAAAAAAGTAAAGCAATATTACAAAATAATAAAAAATATATCTTTAAATTTCAGCCAATTATATTCAGTGTCACCCATCATACGTCATTTCCATTATTTGAAAGCGAACGGTTCTTTTTTAACTTTAGCCAATGAGAAAACTAAAATATATAATATGTCACTTCCTGTTTCAGTTTAATCAATCACTGTCCTTTATTTTTGGCTAATTATCAGCCTTTTTTTTGTTTAAAATTTTCATAAGTTAAATCTTTAAGATGCCTGGTTGGCTACATTTAGCTTTTTTTTAATTCTGCCATTTGGCACGTTTGTTTTCTCCGGCAACCCTGTTCGGCGTTAGTAAAAAATTAGGGGATTCCCCGATGATGGCTCTCTTCTCGTTCGGGTCGGCATGCAAGATGCAGCGTAAAAAAATTGCAGAAGAATGTGCTTGCAACAGGGAATAATATTCATATATATTCTGCTTTGTATAAAGATTTATTAAGTTCTGAAAGATGATGCATCTGGAAAGAGTGGTATGTAAAAATTTCTTTTGTAATGATTCTAGAATGCAGATCATTTATAATTTCGCTAATGTAATTAGATTATTATAAAAAATGCAGAATCTTTTGTATAAAATATTTTATCTTAGTGATTATATATTCGAGTTGATGTCCAGAAATAAAACAAGAATAAAGTCAACTAAATATTTCATGATTAAAAGTTGTGTTGTTTGAATATGCCTGGTGTATTAATTAATTAGTTTGTTTTTGTATACGATCACGATATGGCCTAATATAACTTTTAAACCAAATTATTTCTCTAAATAAAAAAATAAAAAATAGAAACAACTATATATTTATAAGAATTTTAAAAATACAACAGTCACTGAAAAATACATGAAATGTACCCAATGTGAACAAAAAAGTTACATCTCCATCTAGAAAGTTATCCACTCGAGAGACAGTTATGCCAGTTTTATTCTAGTCAAATTATTTTTAAATTGATTTTTCTCAAATGCTGCATTTTTAAGTTGTGTCACTTTTCTTGCCTTTATCGGATATCAGCAAAAAACTATCTACTGAATGAACATACGTTACGTTAAAAAATCTTTAGAAATGTAAAGAACGGATACGCTGTATTCGTAACCAAAAATTCTGTTAGGCATATATATTGAACTTTACAGTGAATACTTGTCACTCGCTGCGCTGAAAATTTCGGAGCGTAAAGTTCAAATAAAGAGCAAAATATGCATTGCAGCTGACGGACAGAAGTTTCAACATCGATACTTATTTACTGCTTTTACCAGTGTAGCTGAACATGTTCAGCAGTTTTTGATATAGGAGCGCTCATTCCGCTATTTTTCACCAGATGGCGTTTTATTTTCTTTAGATTGTAAAGATATTACAATGGGACCAACTTCAGACCAAGATTTTTACAACAAAACAAAAAGTATCAAGTAACCGTATTTCGAACTATATAACGTATGTATCACCAGCTACGCTACAATGTGTGCAATATAGCTCAAGTGTGCATTGTGTAAGAAATTGCGAACAAACAAATGCACGTTTTTAGCATTGTATTTTTAGCATCGATGGCTAAACTATCTTTTCGTACTAAATCGATAATGCCCTGCAATTTCATAATTCACTTTTTCCCCCTGTCATGAACCGTTTCCGAGATAGGCACGCTAGCATGAATGTCTAAACTATCTTTTTGTACTAAATCCATGATATTTTTCAACTTTGTAATTCACTTTTTTCTCTACAACCGATTTCTAGATATTAACACTTACTCCGCTATTTTCCACCAGGTGGTGCTGCAAGCGGTTTAACCTTGTACTGCATGGTCACTTTGCTGTACTTACATACCATTTTTAACACTATAGCTGCAGCCGTTTAACAGTTAAAAGAGTTGGGACTGATTTTTTTGGGCACCCTGTATTTTCTTTAGATTGTAAAGATATTACAATGGGACCTATTGCAGACCAAGACCTTTTCAACAAAACAAAAAGTGTCAAAATCGGAGCATCCGTTCAGAAGTTATGAGCTAACAAACATAAAAAAAACATACGGTTTGAATTGAGAACCTTCCTTCTTTTTTGAAGCCGGTTAAAAAAAAGGGTAAGTATTGTATGCTCTTAAATCCAATCTACAGCAGAACTTTTAAACAACCCACACACACACACTTCTTTATTTTGTAATTTACAACTATTGCACAATTCTGCTTTCTTTTGCTTTATACAGTGCTGTGTTAGGATAAATAATGCATCCCCTAAGATAAATAGTATTAATAAAATTTAACAAATTTTCTTTTTAGAAATTTTTTATTCATGAATTCATATTAACCGTGAACTGGTAAGTTTTTCCGTATTGGAGCTTTGTTTTCGCGCAGACCACTTGTGCGTGTTTATCGTATTTGATTGGTATATCATACCCACACAACACACTTCATCCCGATTAGGTTGATATTACGTAATCGCGATCAAATATTACGTCCCATTACGTTGAAATTTCCTATCTGCTTTGGTTGATTTTTGGTTGAAATGTCACAAGCAAAGTTGTAACATGGCCCCAAATGAGACTTAGTTGGTACGTAATATCAACCAACTTGTTATGTAAGACATCCAGAGTTTGTTCAATTCATGTAAAATCAACCAAATTTGGATGTAAATGCAACATTGTGTTTTCAGCCATTTCATGTAATATCAACTAGATTTGGATGTAAAATATACATCCAGATCTCATCTAAATCATGTAAAATCAACCAAAATTGAATACGGAATATACATCTAGATTTCATCCAGGTTTCATAGAAATTACGTAAAATCAACATAGCTGATGCATTTTTCTTTTCTTCTTTCTTTCTCTTTTAAGAATTTTAATGCACTTATTTTAAACAGGGGAACCAAAAGCATTGACCTTGTTTTTTATAATGCAGAGATTAATTTTAAACATAAATGTGATATTGATTTTCAACATCAGGATTTAAAAATATATGCTTAAAATCAATACCTGTATATTTTTGTCTAAAATTAATATTTGCATAATAAAAAGCAAGACCAATGCTTTTGGCTTCCCTGTTTAAAATAAGTGCATTAAAATGCTTAAAAGAGAAAGAAAAAAAAAGAAAAATGCATCAGTTATGCTGATTTTACTAACTTCTATAAAACTTGGGGATGAAATCTAAATGTATATTCCACATCCAATTTTGGTAGATTTTAATGGAATTCATTACCCAGGCAGAAAATTTGGCAAGATAGCTTTTTTTTTTTTTTTTTTTTTTTTTTTCAGATAAAACTTTGTATATCATCTTATTAGAATATGAGACATATTTTACTCATTGCAAAATACTGTTTTTTTTTTTTTTTTGTTTTTGTTTTTGTACAGGCGACAATTATTATTTTTTCAAATTCCTTGAAAATTTCTAGTTGGTTTCATAAAATTCTGCACCAATTTTTACTTCCTCATACAAAGTATAAGGAATTATAGTAATCCCATTTGCGAAATGGATTTTGTATTTCACATTGCTCGAAAACGAATGATCGCTGAATGTTGCCAATTTATATGTGTGACTGTCATGATGTCTAGTTGTACACCTGCAAGTGTCGTCTTAACACGAGCTCTCGTTTTAGCGATATAAGCGACTTTACACGATTTTTCGTGACGTCGTACGCATGTGTGTGTATGTCACATAACTCGAAAACGATTGGATATAGAAAGTTGCGAATTGTTACATGGGTTTGTTATAACATCCAGTTGTGCACCTCCCTTTTTGGACTTCGTATGATTTTCCGTTTTGGAGATATTTCAGAAAATTAGGTTATAAATGACCAAAAAGGTTTTGGCCATAATGTAACAAAAACTTTTAACTCAAAAACCGTTTGGACAAAAATTGCAATCGAATTTTAACTGACTTCCTGACTAGCTAGACATTTGAAATTTTCAGAAAAGCTCAGAACACGTTGACAATGCATTTTCTAAATATTTTTAGCCAACTGTTTTGGATACCTGCTGCCTTCAGCAGCTTTTATATGATTCAACAGAAAATTTATTTAACTACCCGACTAGCTAGACATTTGAAACTTTCAGAATAGTTCAGAACACAGTGAAAATGCATTTTTTTTAAATACTTTTAGCCAACTGCTTAAGATACCTGCTGCCTTAGGCAGCATTACCTGTACAAATCTTGCAATCAATTTTTAACTAACTTCCCCACTAATTAGACATTTGAAACTTTCAGGATAGCTCAGAACACAGTGACAATGCATTTTTTAAATATTTTTAGCAAATAGTTCTAGGCCACTGCTGCCCTCGGCAGCGTTTGTATGGTTCCAACAGAAAATTTATTTAACTAACTTCTCGACTAGCTAGACATTTGAAACTTTCAGAATAGTTCAGAACAGTGCGAAAATGCATTTTTAAAATACTTTTAGCCAATTGTTTCGGATCCGTGATGCCTTCAGCAGCGTTACCAGTACACATCTTGCAATGATTTTTAACTGACTTCCCGACTAGCTAGACATTTGAAGCTTTCAGAAAAGCCCAGAACCGGTTGTAAATGCATTTTTAAAATTATTTTTAGCCAACAAGCCAACTGTTTCAGATACCTGCTGCTTTCAGCAGCATTTATATGATTCAACAGAAAATTTATTTAACTAACTTTTGAACCAGCTAGACATTTGAAACTTTCAGAATAGTTCAGAACACAGTGAAAATGCATTTTAAAAATACTTTTAGAGAACTGTTTCGGGTCCCTGCTGCCTTCGGCAGCGTTTATACTGTTTCAAAAGAAAATTTATTTAACTAACTTCTCGACTAGCTAGACATTTGAAACTTCCAGAATAGTTCAGAACATGGTGAAAATGCATTTTTTAAATACTTTTAGAGAACTGTTTCAAGTCCCTGCTGCCTTCGGCAGCGTTACAAGTACAAATCTTGCAATTGATTTTTAACTGACTTCTTGACTAGTTAGGCATTTGAAACTTTCAGAAAAGCTCAGAACACATTGACAATGCATTTTTAAAATATTTTTAGCCAACTGTCTCGGGTCTAATGATAATGCTTTTTAACATTATGTATATATTTCTAAAGGTGTATAAGGAAGTCATGTGGTGTCCACATCAGTTTTTTTCTTTTGCAGAAGTACAAGATCAGTATTGGTGGAATAAAATCTGAAATTAATCTTGGGAACAGGAGATTGTATGCAAAGCCTAACTATCTATTTCTTGTTGACTTGTAATATCATGCACTTTTAAAATGACATATTTTCTGAAAATCTGTTGATATTTTTGAAGATTACCTGCTATGAAAATTAACAGCATTTATTCTTAATATTAAAATTGAAGATATTACAAAATCAAATGTCGTAAAGCAATAACAGAAGGTTTAATTGCAACATTAAATTTATATACATATATATATATATATATATTTTTTTTTTTTCAAAAGAAAAGAAAAAAAAATCTGATATAAGAGTAGGTTCTAGTAGCAGAAATAGTACAGCATAGCAGAGAGCTCGGCAGATTAATTTAAAAACACACACACAAAAAAAAAGCCAGACTTCAATAAAGTACTTAAATAATCTGGTGTATCACTCACACGACTTCGTCTTTCCCTGCATTTTAATATTATATAAGTAGATTGCTTAAGTCTTGAGATAAATAACGTAGGATAATAAAGTTCAATGTAATTCAAAAATAATTTAAAACTGGTTTAGGAATAGTTATTCGACATATAATTTTATGTAAGAGGGATAACAACCCCTCAAGCCCCGCTCAACAGTAGTGCTTAGAGTTATTTAAAAAAAAAAAAAAAAAAAAAAGGCTGTTATTAATTTGACTTCAAACTTACCAATTTTGATCAAACTGTTAAGTGGCAACTTAAAAAGTACTTCAAAATATCAAATTCGAATTTCATGCAGTTACTTTTTTGTACTTTCTCTTCCCACATAGGTAATGTATTGTTTATCAGTCAAATTTTTGAAAGTGTGTTTTTATCATATGTACACATTTTGAGGCCCCCTGAATCCAAAAACCATGTTTTTAGCGGTTAGTCTGAGTGTGTATCTGTTATCAACATATCTCAAGAACAAATAATAGCAGAAAGTTCAAACTTAGTATTCTAAATGCGTATCATATAGGGATGTTACAGTAAACTTTTCGTTGAGACCAAGCAAATGGATTGTGTACAGGAACATCCAAGTGAATTCAAATACATTGTCTAAGGGAAAATATCTGGCAAATACAGTGTAACATCTACAGGCTGACTTAACCAAAATGGAATATATATATATATATATATATTTTAATTCTTAAAAGCATGTTTTGTGTAGATTGTGGTATGAAAATTATTCATCATTCATTTACAAGGCCAATTAAAGTATTTAGATGGGGCTGTACTTGGAGGAATCATAATTCCTTTTGCGTTAAATGCTTTTCAAAGAAGACTAATTTTTAATATAAAGTATTCTTAATAGTGCATATTGATTATAGACAATATACAGGGATACTCAGAATTAAGCAAAATGTTCTTTTCTATTGAATCTAATTAACAGAAGTGGTTTGTATATTTTACTGTGGTGCCGGACACTGCACAATTAATGTTTCATATGCATAGTGTAAATAAAGTAATTTTTGAAGTTTTATTTTCAACTTTGTTTTTTGTATTATATCATGTTTTGAAGTGGCCTGATTACGAAAGTCCAATTTTTAGCAGTTGATCTGTATGCTGTATGTGTATCTGTTATCGCATAACTTAATAGTAAATAACTGCAGGAAATTCAAATTTAGCACTTTGAATTTCATATTAGGTTACTGGCAAAAATTTTATAAAGACTGGCAAGTTTGAAGGTAAATTAATAATAGCCTAGTTTTTTTTTTTTTTTTTGTTTTTTTTTTTAATAATTCTATGCACAAAACTGCATATCAAATAAAATTGTTTTTAAAACTATTTTAGAATGTTCTAAAAGTATATTGAATTTTATTATCTCATGCAATTGAACTTAAAATTTAATATGCAATCAATCATTATAATATTGAAATGCAGGGGAAGAGAAAGTGATGTGTGTGACACACCAGATTTTTTAAGATATGGTAATATAAATACATACAGATTAATCACTAAAAATTGGACTTTTGTGTAATCAGGTTACCTCAAAACATGATATTATACAAGAAAAAACAAATTTAAATTTCAAAAATTACTTTTTTTACAGTATGAATCTGAAAAACTAATTTTTCTTTCTGAGCAGTGTTCGTCGACACAGTAACGTGCATCGAAGCACTCTCATCAATTACACTGAATATAAAAGAACATTTAGCTCAATTTTTGGTAGCTCTGTTATCATATTGTCTATAAACAATATTGTGTACTTAAATTTAGTCCCAATCAAAAAACACCTAACAAAAAATGAATTACTATTCCAGCAATTTTCAAGTATAGCTAGGCTGACCTGATCAAAATACCTTTATAATAGAGAAGCGTTAAAAATTGCTACAATTATCCAATTATGGGTGTATTTTTTCATTCCTAATACATAAAATAAAGTATTACTGATTAATAATTTACTTTCTACAATTATTTAAAACTTAGAAAAATGCCTTCAAAAAAAAAAAAAAAAAGGAAGTCCCCATTTGTCCCCAGAAAATGGAGACGTTTGGTCAATATAAGTATAGCCCCAAATATCCAAATATTTTGGGTAGCCCTGTAAACAAAAGATGAATGATTTCCATATCACAATATACACAAAACATGTTTTTATGCATTATAAAAAAAATTGTTTAAGTCAGCTTAATGCTGTTACACTGTACTTACTCGAAATTTTTCCAAGGATAATATGTTTGAATTCTCTTGGATGCCCTTGTACACGGACTACTTGCTTGATCTCAAAGAAAAGTTTAGTGTCCCTATATGATGCGCATTTTGTTCATTACAGTTTGGACTTTCTGCTACTATTTGTTCTAGAGATATGTTGATAACAGACAAATATACAGACTAACTGCTAAAAACATGATTTTCAGATTCAGGGGACCTCAAAACATTTAAATTCAACAAAAACTCAATTTCAGCTATTTGATTCAAAAAAAAAAAAAAAAAAAAAAAAAAACTTTCTCTACCATGTATACAGATAAGAAAAGTAATACAATTTACATCATGTCTCTAGATTACTGTTCTTTTGTACATTCTTTGTTTTCTTTTTATATGCAGATATTACTTAATTTATTAATTGCTAATAGCTTAATGTGATTTAAAACTTAGTTTAGCAGTTCTATACTGCAGTCTGCAAATCATTACAAAAAATTCTGTCTGTTGGGGAGTAAACCCCCCCCCCCCAACACACAAATATAAAAAAGTATCCCTGCAGTTTTAAATTCATAAAATAGATAATCAGCCTTATCCCCTAGTAATAGCAATATTACTTATACTCTACAAATATAAATATGTAAAGAAAATATTGTAATCATGACAAAAATTTTACTTTGAGATTTTGGTATTTCGATAGGCTTTGAGGTCTCAAGAGTTCATTTTTGCTATTTTCACGATACTATATGCATGTGTGTGTAGTATATATGTGTGAGTGAACATGATAGCATCTGAATGCATTGATGAATTTACCTGAATGTTGGTATATATGCTATAGGTCACCGTAACACAAGACCTATTGATTTTGGAGTATCTAGTGCTTAGTTATTTTATAGTGACACAATGCGAAATTCTTTAACATTATGATCTACAGGCTCAAATTCTTTAAAGTACAATAATGTTAAAGAACACACTATATGGAGAAAATTACTCAAATGCCCTATTATAATTTTCTCTTCTCTTCATTTAACAACTTCGCTTACTTTAATTTATCAGAAAGTCAAACAGAGTCACTCCAGATTTTTTCATATAAAATTAATTTAGCATACATGGATCACCCACTGAGCATAACCTAATCTAAAAGATTTTGAGCAATTTTTTAAATAAAATTTTTTGAACCTTTCTTATGATTTTTGAATTGCTACAACTTTGTCTTAAAAGCTTATAATAAAAACATTACATTCTTCCAATTTACATTAAACTGATATGGATCACAAATATGTCAAATGGAGACACAGAATCCAAATTAGAAAAATGCATCAATTCCACATTTTACTATTACTAAAAAACATGAAACTTTTATACTGTAATTAAAGATAAAACTTAATAGCTTTATTCAGAGCTAATATATATAGCATTATTTCCAGATCCAGAACTTCCTCAGCACATGTTTTAGGTGATGTTGACAGTTGAAACTGATTTTTTGTCACTCTCCTTTTTTGATCTCAGTAAATGGCACCACTTTCAGTCTAGGACCAGAACTGGTTCATTATAGATGCAGCTACAAACCGGTTCCAGGCATAGACTGAATGTGACACCATCCACTGAGATCTGAAGTATTTTGGAGAACTTTCCGAACCAAAAATTTTTTTCAGTCTCCAGAAATTAGAGCAAAAATCGGTTCAAATGTTGTGCAAAAAGTTTTTATGTAATAGCAGTATAAGTGTACTGTATATACAATTTTCAAATATTTTAAATACCACCATATAAATTTTATCTTTATGAACATATCCATTCCCATTGTCTCTCTAAGTTGCATCCCCTTTTGATGCTCAAAGGACTTGACTCTTGTGGGTACATACAAATGAAACACTTCCAGTTGCAAAGCCATTTGCAGACGTTCCAAATGTATGACTGCAGTCGGCAGCAAAAGTATCCGAGCACTAGCAAAAATTCCTATGTGAAAAAAGCACACTTGACACTGTTTTGTTAAATAAATCCTTGTCGAATCATGTTCTTAGACTGACTAAGAACAGGATTCGACAAGGATTTATTTAACAAATTTGCATTAAGTGTACTTTTTTTACATAGGAATTTTCGCTAGTGCTCTGTTACTTTTGTTGCCGACTGTATTTGCAAAAAACTTGCAAAATTTACGTCATCGAAATTGCAAGCGTTCCGTTTGTATGTAACCCTTGACTTTTTTTTTTTTTTTTTTTTTTTTAGCAGCATTTCATACCACCTGGCATTCAACAAAGTTGGATCACATTAATTACATGCAGTTAAATTCCTGATTACCTCCATGTTTTCTCATTGTGATGCATAATGGTGATCGTGAAGTAAAACTGTAAAGTTAATCACTAATTCAAATCACTGTAATTAATATGATCCAACTTTTTTGGACGACAGGTTGTATCAATGAAATGCAGCTAAAAAGAAGCCAAGAATCAAGTCTCAGTGAACGTCAATATTAGAAACAAAATTAAACTCAGTGCAATTATTAGATAAAATATAAAAACAAGAGAAAAAATTTAGAAAGTACTTACGTAGCTTAAAAACACACATATTTTTACCAAAACTGATTTGCTTTTTTTTTTTTTTACATATGCTTATATATATACATATACATACATACGTATTTTCTATTTGATTAAACATATTAATTTTATTTGTGCTTTGTTCCATATGCTGAATTTGTTTTAATTACTACAAATTGTGGACTGTTCGGCAAGATACAACGAAGGACTGACTTCCAACCTACCTGTATTGGTTTGAGATTCAAATTTCAAAAAGAATCAAAAGAAACAATATGTATTTATGCATTTTTATTAAAAAAATTACATAAAATTTCTTTATTTGCATAGCGAAGCTAATTGAACATTACTAATTTAATTCAACATCTAATGTTTTTCTCTGTAATAGACAAGTTCTCGCAGCACCTGCAGAGAGAGAAAATAAAAAACATTTCAAAAGGAAAAATAAATAAATAAATAAAAACTGACAGTTATGTTCTCCCATAAACCAAAAATTATATTCAATAACAATATGCAAGTTGTGGTATTTATAAGAAAAAATTTTGTATGATTATTTAATTGAAACCAATCAGTTTTGAATTTTCTCATCTACAATAAGTACTAGATTTTTCAATAATACGAGTAAATCTTCATATATAAAAAAAAACAGTGTCTGGATGTGTGTCTCCAGACAGCATAACACTAAAATGGTAATAAGGACAGTCATGTGATTCAACACGAAGATACTTACTGAGATGTCCTAGTACATTATGAAGCCCAATTTTTCAAATTTTTCATCATTTTTTAATTAATTGAAACATGATAATAATAACCTTATATTAACTTTAAATTAGTTGACAAACATATTAAAATTAAATGTGAATAATAATAATAATTATATGAGAACATCATTATAGCTTAAAAATTTTGAAACAATTATTGATAAACGTTAATATATATACTTCATGATGCTAAAAACAAACAGCTATTAAAGGTTAGTTCTATTATAATTAATTTTTTCTAATTATTTTTTATATTTTTACTGTGAAATTGTAGGTAATAAACTGTCAATGATATCACATTTGACTGAATAGCACTCTAAACTCTACGAATCAAATTTTATTTTATAAGCTTTATTTATCCTAGGCTTATTGCTTCCTAGGTGATTTTTTTTAACATGATTTATACAGATCACATAATGCAATGATCTCTATCCAAATGTATGGAAAAAAATATAAATTATTTTAAAAGCTACTAAAAAACAGAAAAAGAAAAGCAGTTCTGCAGACTATGGAATATATTTTCCTTTACATTTATTGCCCTGAGGGGACAAGTTTTCACCATGGGTATCTTTTAAAAGAGCTTATCAATACCTTTAGTGTGATAGTGCCACCACAAGACTTTCTTCTGTATATTTTAATTATACACCAAAATCATAAAATAGAAATTTATTAAATTATTTTCCATATAAATGTAGACGATTTTTATGTGACAGAGTTACATCACTACAGGAAACGAAGTTCTCAGATGCACATTTCCCTCCCCCCCTAATTTATTACTACTATTATCAATAATTTATATTAATTTCACAATCATTGATTAACAATTATTAATTAACAATTAATTTTATAATTACATTGTTTAAAATAACTCATTTTGTAGAGTTATATGAAATTTTGTTTTGTTCATGTTAAAAATTTAGAAATAATGGGATTACAGCCCGACCTGTTGAACAATTGATCGCCAAATCTAATCTGTATCATTTTATGTCAGGTTTCAACAAAATTCCAAGTATGGTTAAATTTCATTAATTGGTTAATGAGATGCAGTGTCTACTACATTAGTGATACACACACACACACAGAGAGAGAAAGACTGACTGACAGACAGACATTTTCTAAAATCAGTTCAATCGTGATCAGAGCATCCTCAAACGTGTAAATCCATCAAAACTGGAGTTTGAAACTCTTTACTAATTCAATACTTTCTCTTTATATGCATACGAAAAAGAAAAAAAAAAAAAAAAGAAGAAGAAGAAGAAGAAATGGCTGAACCACTGATCTGCGTTAATTTAAAACAACATTATCGATTTTTTCTTTCATTTTTGCCATAAAAAACTTAGCAAAAAAAAAAATCTTATTTTTACTGTCTTCTACGTTTGAATGAAGTATTGGCTTTGTGAAAATTTTTAAACACTTCTTGATGTATTTACATGTTTTGAGATGTCCTGATCACAATTTGACTGCTTTTAGAAAATGTGTGTCTGTGTGTGTGTTACAAATTTTGTAGGTACTGTATCTCAAAACCCTTGAACGAAATTTGACGTTTGGAATTCGTTAATTTTCAATATGGGTATCTTCGAAAGAACTCGTCAACACCTTTAAAATGAATTATCAAACCATAGATCAGTGATAATTTATACTATGTTATTGATTTTTTCCATTTTTAATGAAAAAATAAATAAATGAAATAATGGGAAGAAAATTCATTTCTTCTCATGTCTGAACAAAACTGATTTTCTTTTGGCATTTAATATTAAACTACTTTCAGATAAAAATCGTCTGCATTCATCATGGAAAATAATTTTAATAAATTATAATTTAACAAATAATTTATATTAGGTAAATTTGTACAGGATTATATAGAAGAAAGACTTGTGATGGCCACAGCATACTAGTTAATATGATAAAAACGATGTTTTAAGAACTTTTGAATAGTAGCAATATAAAATTATACAATGCAAATAAATACCCTAATATGTATTACTAAAATTATAAATACTTTAAAAAAGTTATATACTTTTAAAAAGTTACAACCAAAGTAAACAATGAAATTTATAATAAAGTTTTTGTGCTTAAATAAAAAGTAATTTCAAAGAATAAAAAAAAAAAAACGAATAAAAAAAAAAACCATTTGTCTATACTGCAAACAAGTTAAAAAAAAAAAAAAAAACTAAAATCCATAAAATTTTCAAATTTGCAGTCTCTGGTCCCAAGTGCTATGGATTTCTGGGAGTGGATTTCCTACTGCATACACATGATATAGCTAAAATTAATCAACTGAGGGAAACAAACATTTTTTTTTTGTGTGTGTGTGTGTGAAAATTGCAGCAGGTAGCCAAACAGTGGCCATTGTGATGGCTACCCGCAGCAAATTTATTAGTGGCTAATTCTTCAGTAGTAACTGACCATGCGGCCAGAGCTAATTTTGCCTTGTAAAGCTAATGAATAAAAACTTTGTATGCAAACGCTATTAATTGAGAATCTTGCAACAGGGTTGTAGTGATTTAAATCAATTGATTTAAAAAGTAAAAAAATAAAAACTATCACTGATTTAAATCACTTTTTTTACATATTAAAGTTAATGGCTTTAGTGGAATGAAACTGTACATCCAGCTTTTAAAAAATGTGGTTTTTAAATATTTCTTATAGAAATTTAAAAATATAATTTGTAAAATATAACAAAATATTATTAAACAAGCTAATATTTATATTGGATACCTTGACTTTAGATTCGTCTCTACTAAGCAACATTGATAAATAAAAAAATAAATTATACCTTAATTTTCTTAATTATTTATACATTTTAACCATTTATTATATTTTAATTATTTATACAAGCACAACCTTATGACTGATGTATGAATTATAAATATTTAGTTAGTGTAGAATTAATTGATTAACCCTCGCTTTCCCAAGATCATGGCATTACTGCAAAAAAATTGCTTTCAGGTGCCGCTTGGCACACTTGGCGAAAATCACCAGCACAACACCTTTTTATATCGTTTAGAAGTTGCAAAATTCTACTGGTTATGTTTGCTATCTGTGGCGAATTAACACTTTTTGAATGAGGCGTGCTTAACTAGATTTCACAAAAAAAATGACCCCATCTTGGGAAAGCGAGGATTAATATATATATAATATGATAGTTTGTCTCTGCCAGCCTTGCAGTTGATATTTACAAAAGAAAACATTTTCTTGCTTATTTATAGTTCTCATATCAGTTTATATCTTTTAATATTGGCACACATATTTTAAAAATAATGGCATATTTTACATTGTAGTGTTTAAAAAGCCCTGAAGCCCAGCACCTGACTTATGGCAGAGCATTCAGGGCACATGCCTTGGGCCTTCAAGAAATTCCACCATACATTTAAAAAAATAGTTAGAATGAAAATTTTCTGTAATGATCGATAACTTTCATTTTTTCGTCAACAAATGGAAATAGTATTGTGCTGTGTGCCTCTTATTTGTCCTACCATATTTGAAAAAAAAAAAAAAAAAAAAAAAATCAATTCAAATAAAGTTATGTTAAAAGGGTAGGTATTTACAATCCTCTGGAATAAATTAAACTGTTGGCATGTTTGCAATGCTGTCTAATTTAGTGCATGAATCAGTTTACAGATAGTACATTGGCTTCATCATAAGTTACACTTTTTTGTTTATTGATTTTTTATCCTATAATATATAAAATACATTTTTTTTTTTTTAACTAATTGTGAATATTTCCATTGTGTGCACTATGGAAATTGATCATTGTTTGTATTATTTCGAACAATATATACTTTGCCGTAAAATGATAGTATGTTAAGTTATCAGTTATTTAAATATAGATAATCAGTGTTTAATCATTTGGTAAACTGTATAATCATGTGCAGAAAAAAATATTTACCTTTAAAATATCTTCTCTGTATAGATTAATAGAATAGAGGGTAATTCCATTTTAAATCAACAAATTTTCAAAAAAGTTGTTGCATGACAATTTTTGATTTTGATGACAATTTGCATGTGCTTTCCCCATACCTTTTTGACCACAAAAATATATTTTTTTTATTTAAAAAAAAAATTACCCTTTGATATGAAGGCTATTTTTGTCGTTGCCAACAGCAAAAATTAGATATTTTGATGCTTTGCTTTATGAACTATAACTTTTTTCCTATCAAAGCTATCAAACTCAACTATAGCTCATTGGAAAGCTAAAAAAAAGATCTTTTTCCATATGGTATCAATAAATTTGAGATTTAAAAACAAAGGTTATTTTTTCAAGGTCAAAGTTTGCGATGCAAAATTAATTTTTTGCCACTTTTGAAAATTAAAAAACCTATGAAGGGCTTGGAATAACAAGCCCTCTTTTTTTTCTTATATACATATATAAGGTTGCTTATTGTATTAAAAAGTTTGGCTTGTTACTCTGCCCCCTTCACAAGATACGACCCCCCCGAAGTTGCAAATTTTCTAAAAAATCCAATTTTCAATGCTAAAAAAATGCATGTGGGGGGCAAGGTAAATTTCTTTTTACTTGTGTGATTTTAAGTACTTCATACCATCTTTCAAACAAAAAAAAAATTACTTTGTTATTCAAAGGCGTTTGGCAGCTATAAGGGTCTGAATTTTCAAATAATCACACTAAAACCATCCAATTTTTTCATGTATTTTATTTTGGAAACATGTCATTTATTATTATTTTTTTTTATTTGATGGACTTAGATTGACCTCACAAATAAGAATATATCATATTCCTACTTTTCCTCATTTATAGTAATCTATTTGCCAGTTAAAAGCAAGAATAGACAGATTTCAACTTGTCCAGCCTTGCTCCCACATGTATAGAACAGTTCCCTTTAGGCAAACAGTACCTACCTGTGGTAGGAACTGTGCCAATGACAAGGCTGCTTGAATATTATTGGATACAATTTGACCAATAATATAGGGTAAGACAAATGATCTGCCTGCCAATGATGTCACATGGAACTGCTTTATAACTTAGTTGTTTCTTTAACTCTGAAAGGAGTAGGTTGCTGGGAAGTGTTCTTGCTGTAAAATCTTGTAAATTTTTGTCTTTCATGTAGGTTTTTTCATTTCAAGGTCAAGAAATATACATATTTACAGAATATTTTGGTGAATAACTGTCCTTGTTGAAGGTAAAAAAAGAAATTATTTTTTAGAATTCTTAAATATAAGTTTGTTTTTCTGCATATAAAGAGTAAATGAATTATGGATAACTCTAAATGCTCCATAGGAATTTTTATGAAAGATAATTGTAACATTTTAAGTCATAGTAGGCAGTCAACTGTAGAGAGTATTTCTAAGTATAATGATGATGATAAAACTTTACTGCAATTGAGAACTGGATGTAAAACAATTGAAACTGTTTGTACTTACCATGCAAAAAAGTTTTTAGATAAATTTTCTCACCTTTATGAAACTTCCTGCTGTGACCCATTTTCGGAACATAATAAGGTGATTACAAAATCGCTGAGAATCATAAGCAAAGATTTGTATTTGAAAAACACAAATTTGAATCTTATCCCTGGAAAATCTCTGTGCTCTAAATGTTTAAATAAAATTCAAAATCAGAGAGTTGAAACCTATAAAGATAATAATGAAGAAATGTACATACCTGAATGTGATTTAGTCGAGTCTGTAAATGTAGCATGTAGTGCCCTTGGAGTATCACCTGTGAAAGTTGCCAAATTATCGCGCGATCGGAAAAGTTCTTGAGGAAAGATATAAAACAGCACTATCATTACCCCAAACTCGGTCTTTCCACAGCTACATTCCACTCAACAGAAATATCATTCATGCCAGACGTACATTATTTTCTTTAGATTTTACAACCTTTCATGTCATCAAAGACGAACCTATCAACCTTAGATTATCCACACCAACAACCCGACCAAAGTTGTCCGATTATGTTTGTTGCGTATATGATGGTGACTGGTGGCTAGGAGAAGTGGTGGAAATAAAGGTATTTGATGTCGAAGAAGAATACAGGATCCACTTTTTTCATCCTAAAGGACCTGGAACATTGTTTAAAAAATCAAGTCATGATAACCAAACTTGGGTTCGGTTTCAAGATATTTTGAAAATCCTGACTGCGTCAGAACTATGGTCAGCACAGGGAAGAGGTCATAATATCACACCTGTGATGAGTGAACATTTGTCAACTCTTCTCTATGAGACAATAAACCACTGAACAAAAAAGTTTTGCATGTTTTGAGAGGTAAGTTAAATTCTATATACCAAGATGTTAGAAATCTTAAATTAGCTTATCAAAGTTTAAATGTGTTCTTTGACAACTCTTCTTAGTCTTTTTAGTTGTTTTCACCATTTAAAACTAACAATTAAGTAAAAAATAACTTTTCACTAACACCTAAGATTAAGAAGTATGAAAATAATTGCGTTGTTTCAGTATAATTATTTGAAAATTTAGACCCTTATAGCTGCCAAACGCCTTTGAATAACAAAGTAACTTTTTTTTTGTTTGAAAGATGGTAAGAAGTACTTAAAATCACACAAGTAAAAAAAAATCTACCTTGCCCCCCACATGCATTTTTTTAGCATTGAAAATTGGATTTTTTAGAAATTTTGCAACTTTGGGGGGTCGTATCTTGTGAAGGGGGCAGAGTAACAAGCCAAACTTTTTAATACAATAAGCAACCTTATATATGTATATAAGAAAAAAAAGAGGGCTTGTTATTCCAAGCCCTTCATAGGTTTTTTAATTTTCAAAAGTGGCAAAAAATTAATTTTGCATCACAAACTTTGACCTTGAAAAAATAACCTTTGTTTTTAAATCTCAAATTTATTGATACCATATGGAAAAAGATCTTTTTTTTAGCTTTCCAATGAGCTATAGTTGAGCTTGATAGCTTTTATAGAAAAAAAGTTATAGTTCATAACGCAAAGCATCAAAATATCCAATTTTCGCTGTTGGCAACGACAAAAATAGCCTACATATCGAAGGGTAAATTTTTTTTAAATAAAAAAAATATATTTCTGTGGTCTAAAAGGTATGGGGAAAGCATGTGCAAATTGTCATCAAAATCAAAAATGGTGTTGCACACCCCATTTGTTGATTTAAAATGGAATGACTCTAGAGGATTATAAATATTAAAGTTTCAGAAGAAAGGGCCCATTAAACATGAGTGCCCTAGGCCTCCGCAGGAATAAATCGGTCCCTGCTGAAGCCTCCAAATTTTTTTTAAAAACTCCATAACCATTAAATTTAATTATATATAATCAGTTACATACAGTTCAAGACAGCTGTCACTGCTTGTTTAATGAATTGTCCCGACTCAATATAGAAAAGTTATAAGAATAAGTGAAAGTATTAAGATGGTAATGAAAATGTGAATTTTGTTAATGGGTATAGTGTGAAAAAATTTTCTTGATTCAAATTATATTAGTTTAGCCTAAATATAAGTTTTTTAAGATATCCTACTTTTTTTTTTCTTAACTCCTTATTCTCTTTATTTTGTTTGGGAAGTGTGAGTAAAAGTTTCCTCTTAATACATTGTTTCAGTTATGATGTCATTTTCCCTAATAAATTACCCTTTTCCAAAATTATTTTATCCGTTCCATAGCATGGATAAGATTTTAGTGTGGGCGAGGGTAATTCCCGATCAAAAAACACAAACATCTAAATAACTCTAAAAATATCACAATTGATGTTAATCAAATTTAGCATGGTTAAAGCTTTATCATGTGTTTATTCAATAAAATATAGACTTTGATTAAAATGTTTTAAAAGTTTGTTTAATTGAAAAAATTCATTGATCTGTAATTGCCCCAGCAACCGGGTAAATATCGATCGCACCCCGACTCAGGGCAATTACGGATCAGGACATTTTTTGTTCAAATGATAGCTATATTGATTAATTTGGACTACAAATAATGTCATTTTTAACATAAACCTGATTTTAATTACATATTATCAGGAGCAGGGTTTAAACTGCCATTCATTTTTTTAGCATTTTGCTAAAACAAGTCGGTCAGAATTTCGCTAAAATGCTAAAACTGGATAACTGTATAAAATATCTCTATATAATAATTCAGAATTTTATTTTATTTTATTTTTTTTGTAATATTTGCAGGCAAAAACTACGAAAGGACTGAAATTATTGGGAATCCTTATTTATATAGTAATTTGGATTTATTTTTAATTTTCAATGATTGAATTTAAATGCAAAAATATTTAAAAGTATGTTAGAATTCAGAATTTGCTTCATAGAAGCATTTTTAGCACTAGTATTTCACGATTATCTACCACTACACTTTACTTGATTTTTAATTTGCTTTTTCATTTTACACATATGATATGAATACCTCTTTTTCCATTGATAAAATCAAAACATAGTTTCCCTGATTCATATTTTTAAAGTCACAAATATGGATGCTTGGTTAAAATCATCAATGAACAAAAGGAATAGAAAACAAAACTGAGGATAACAAAGCTAAGTAAAAGAAATCAATGGTATCCAAAGAATTAACTTTCGAAAAAACTAAAATAGTGCTTGCCTATTTTCGCTAAAATGCTAAAGTAATTTTTTTGCCAGGTTAAACCCTGATCAAGAGTCAATCCATGTTTTAATTTTTGGGTCCCTTTTTTGTGAAAAACAAAATATTTTTGTGAAATATAAAATATTTTTGTGAAAAAGTAAAATATTGTGTAAAATCTTCAGTTTTTACAATCACTTTATGTAATGTTTAATATCAAGTTAATAGAGTTTCGTTGAACCAAATTAAGGCATAAATTAAAAATAATACTGAAAATATGAAAACATTTAATAAAAGGATCCTTTTTATAAAACAAAAAATCTTGTGAAGGGACTCATTTTATAAATTTGAATTTTGTGAAGGGTACCTTTTTATGAATTTGAATTTTCTGAAGGGCCCCTTTTTACTGTGTGGAATTTTGTGAAGGAGCCGCAAAAGGGACCCAAATTTTGCCTGGATCGACCCCTGATTATAAATGTTTTTTTATTTTTTTTAATAAGCATAGTAGTTAATTTACTATTTTTATTTGTCTTGAAATTACATCCAAACTTATTGGCAAAACACTTTATAACATTTAAAAGCATAATGTATATAGCATTACTGTCCTAATTTTATTATATATTTTATTTCAACCATGCATTTTTATTA
Source organism: Salticus scenicus (assembly GCA_963930645.1). NCBI lineage: Eukaryota > Metazoa > Arthropoda > Arachnida > Araneae > Salticidae > Salticus > Salticus scenicus. Next base: position 244,151,393 of record OZ005652.1, read on the forward strand.
TATCCTTAATAAATAAAACCATTTATTATTATTACAGTTTATTTTTTACTATGAAATAAAGATAAACTACTACGTTTTTGATATGAACTTTTCTTTGATTTATAGTTAAGTATTGCAATTACCCATTAAAAATATTTCAGTTTTATTATATATTTTAATTTAAACATTTAGTTATAAAAAAAACCATTTACTGTTATTACAGTTTTTTTTTACTATGAAATAAAGATAAAATAGTTGGCTTTCATTTGAACTTTTCTTTGATTTAATGTATTGAAGTTAACAGTTAAAAATAAATAACTTTTTATGTAACTGTATAATTTAAATCACAAGTGTGTACAATAAAATACAATTTAATTTATTAGCATTCAGTACAATACTTAGTAATCTTGATCTTAATTAGTCATTAGTCATGCTTACTACAAAATTTTGAAATAGCTTGAAAGATAATTTTGATTTTGATATGAAACCTATAACAAAACCGGTTTTAATTTTAAGCAAAATACATATTATGATTTTTTGATGTGCATTAATGAATATATATTATAGATGCACACTACATATATGTACATTGATAAATATGTCTAAAATAATTTTAAACATAGGTAAAAAAAAATCTGTTGTATAAATCAATATAGTTGTATAACCAGTATACTAAATTACAGAAACATTATTAACGTAATTTAAAAGCTTATATTATATCTGTACTGATAAGTATAAAGGATTTAAGTGCATATTCTTGATTTTTCAGGAGACGAAAAATAAAGTTAAACTAACTAAAAACTAATGAGCAGAATCGATTAGGAAAAAGGGATTATGTTGATTTATACACTATATACCGTTAAGTGATTGTCAATCTTCATTTAATAAAGGGAAAAATTGAATTAAATATTTTATACTAAAGATTAATGCTAAATTTTTAACTTGAATCTTTTTTTACCAATGGATTTTCTCAAAGACTAAAGTACACGGATTTAAATCCTTTATACCAATTGATAGAGAATTTTTTTCTGAGTCTGACTATGTACTTAACTCAAAATCGACATTTTTGGACTTAAATCCTTTATACTTATCAGTACAGATATATAGTTGTAAAATAACATAAAAAAAAAAAAAAAATAGAAATGTTGTGCCACTAAGAATCTAAGTAAAATGTGTGATTTTCAGAAACAATCTTTTTTCAAGATGCTTTTGTAGCAGTTTAATATATATTTTTATTTATTAATTTTCAGCAAAGATGGCGATTTTTTTTTATTTTGTACATTAAACTACAATGTTCTTGAATTGTTAACAATACTTTCTAATTTTTGTTTAAGCATACTATTATAAGCTGGGTGAACATTAATTAACCTAGAAACACATTGATCGAGAATTACCGCAGTCCACCAGACTTTCTTTATTTCAATACATTATAGTACTACAAATTCTCAGGTTGAGTGGCTCGTACTACAGCATTTGTGACTGTTATAAGATTATTTCTTATATTATAATGATACTAATTTGAATAGAAATATTGGTAATAAATGCCTACATGGATTTTTTCTATCGGAATAGAATATTATTTATAATTTAAGTAAAATGATTGATAGTGTAAATATTTACATATATATACATAAAAATACACAGAATAAAATACAAGTGTTGCACAATAATGTATGAATAGTTTTAAAAAATCATTAAAATCAAATAAATCTTGATTTAAAAAAAAAAGAAATCTTGCAATGATTAGTACTGAGTTATATGCAGAAAGTCTTACTTATTAACTTGCAATTTAAACTGAAGGGCTGCTAGGAGACTGCAGGCCAAAGCTAGATTCCTTACATATTCATTAACATCTTAAATAAATAATCTGGGAAGAAAAATACAAAAGGCCAAAATTAAAAAAAAAAATAGCTTATAAATATTGTATACAGGATGAAAAAGAAAAAAAAAAAAAAAAAAAAAAAAACACTTCAGAGTTTACATTCCAACTGTAGGAGGAAAAAACATATCATGAGTAATAGTTTACATTTAATAATTACCTCCAAGAAAAATCTAATTTTTAAAAACAAAATTTAAGCCTAATCAAAAAATACCATCAACACGAAGTTACAATTTTCATAGTTTACATAATGTTAACTGTAATTTTGAACTTTATATAAATATACGTATACACATGTGCACAGGAAGAATTTTTTATCTATCTACAATAAAACAAAATTCTGCAATCAGAGAATCAGGTCTGGTATAATCAGAGATCAGGTCTGGTATAATAAAAAGAAATAATATAATTCATAAAATGTGCAAAATTTACATTTACAAAGGAGAAAGTATAACTCTTTAGCTACGGCATTGATTTATTATTAAGTGTATCCCATTTATGGATTGTTAAATTAACAGTGTTGGCTCAACTGTTTCTGCTATTGGTATTAACACATAAATAGCAGAAGACTAAAAATACCAATTTAAAATCATTAAATAAAAAGTGAGAGAATGAGAAATTAATGGTTTGGCTTCTCTTCTAATTGTAACTTGCACATATATATTTAATATATGTGCAATAAATATAATATTTACAACATTTAGAAAAAAAATTACTCTTGAGAAAAACATAACTAAATTTAATAAATTAAAGAGTATACATATTGTAGATAAGAGATTCAAAACAGAGAAAGAGAAATTAATGGTTTGGCTTTTAATTGTAAATTGCACATATATAATATTTAATATATATAAATATATAATATTTAAAATATTTAGGAAAAAAATTACTCGTGAAAAATAAGTTAAAGAGTATACATATTCTAGATAAGAAAATCCAAACCAGTACAAGCAGTTCATTAGAAATCTTTGTTTATTCTCATTTTCTATGGTTCGTTCGAAAATTTTACTGTTATTATTGACATAAATTAACTTCAGAATTACTGAATTTCTCATACTTAAATAACAACTTTCATTAATGAAATCAATCTTATTTTTTTTTTTTTTATATATAATTTGAGAGAGTTAAATAAAACTACAACAGTTTTAAAATAAATTTAAGCTTTCATGAACACATTTTTGCATTGTTTATCAAAGCTAATCAACTGATAAAGGCATGCTTGAATGGTTAAAAAGCAATGGAAATTCCGATTAAGTTTACAAGAAAATACTTCTACAGATATTTCCATTCCTGCTTAAAATAAAAGAAAGGTCCATTAGGCCATGTAATAATATTTATGGATCGATAAATCAATGGATAAGAAATGATACACAACAAACAAAAACTAAAACCACCCATGAAATTAAATTTTACAAATAATAAACCTTTTCAGGTATAATAAGCATTATTACATTAAAGTCAAATATCAGAAATGAAAATAAAATAAAATTATTTTAGATACTTACATATGACAATTATTTTCAGATCGCATTCACATTCTGTATAGAACAAGAATGTAAAATCGTTGTCACAAGCTTGGCGACGGTGGACAATACAGCATATATGACGATATCTTCGAAATCTACAATCATAACATTAATTATACGACGCAATTATTTCTTCTTTCGCATTTTCACATAATCAAAATGACAACATGGCGGCGGGCGAAAGCGAAGCCACGGACGAGAGGAAAAGTGGAATGGTTGGTTGAATGCGCATGCCCAGTTGCTCGTTCCGTTTTAGTAAAAAGTACGCTGCATGCTTGTTGAATTCAACGTAAAAGGACACTTCATTGTGGCTCAATTGTGGAACACATTACTTCCAAGATATTTTTCTAATAATGTATGTCCAAATTTGGTTACTCACGACACATACTTTCAACATGATGGTTGAATTTATGTGAGCATGTGACAAAAATGGGATGTCAGTTCTCTGGAGGGACGTGTTTTCAACGTACGAGACGAGAAATGAACAAAATTTGGACGTATGTGCTGTGTGGGTATTGGAATTGGATAGAAATGTTTTTGATTTTTTGAAAGAATGGTTTTGCGACCATTTTTTGAATTTCACATTTCGGCTAAGCTTTGGGCATCCATTGGCGATTTGTTACGCAGTGATGCAATTTGGAAATGACAGAGACAGAAAAATAAAAATAAAATTAGTTTTATTAAACTGTTGGCTAAGATTTGATTGGATAAGATGACATTTTGATTCGATTCACGAAGTTGTGAAACGATTCGCAGTACCGGCTCACAAACCGAATCAAAACACCATCATACCACGTGATCAAAACATCGGCAACGGCAATAAGCAATGGGTGCCTGTGTAAAGCTGTTCCAAACTGTTAAAATATAACACGAATAAAGTCATTTATATTGTATATTATAAAATTGATATAAGTGCAAAAACCAAATAGATAAACTTCACTATACGTAAGATGTTCATCAGTAACTGCAGTCATTTAAAACTTGAGGAAAAACATCTTGAAAAATAATACAGTTAAATCACAGATAAAAATTGTCTCTTTGATACCACTCATAGCATACTGAAGCAAGCAAGCAAAAAAAAAAAAAAAAAAAAAAAAAAAAAAAAAACTATAAAAAAATTCACATCTCTCTTACTATCCGCGATTGTAATGAAATGCTCGCCCTCTGGTGGGCTAAGGTGAAATTACAATAAACGTGGTTTAATTCGAATTCCATACGTCCGCCATTGCTTGCCGATATTTAGTTTCACATATATTTATTGAATAAAAATGAATAAATACGGTAAAAAAGATAACACATACTGTTGTGTGCTACAATCTAACTCCATAGGATCAAGAAATCCAGAATTGAGCTTCCATTTATTTCCAAATGACAAATTTAAAATTTCAGTTGCTTCGGCTAATGGAAGTAAAGAATTAATCAGATGATTTGAAACTAATATTTGTTCAGCTTCAGTTAAAAATCTACTTCCGATCGAACTTTGAATAAACTGAAGTATTTTTTCCAAAAGCAATCAATTTTCCATGATGTAATGGCGGAGAAATTATAGTACGAATATTAAGTAGAATAACAAAGAACACTAATGGAACACACGTGTCTATAATGTTTACAAACAACTGCAGTGCTGAGAAAGCGCCATCTATCGATCATTACAATCGCGGATATCAAGCTGTATTAACAACAGGCGATTAAACTTAGAACAGTAACAAGGGAACTTTTTGCCTCTGATTGGTTCTTTAGATAAGCTGGTAGTACGTCACTTTACGCATGCGCCTAGACACTTTTAAGCAAATTGTACAAGCGTCTTCCGCATCAAGACTCCGAAAACGTCGCGCCCTTCTTTCAGCCAATCAGCATTCTTCATACAAAGGACGCTGATATGAAAATAACAACAAACCTCCGTGCAACAAACAAATGGAAATTAAATATTCCAAATGAGGATAGAAAGAAACGGAGATACGTCAGTCATTATGATAAAAATATGTTCCTTACCTAGTTCAGAAAAATTTTTCATTTTTCCTATGAACTCTTAAAACACATATTATGAAAAACTGCCATGAATTTAGTTTGTGAAAAGCGATTTTCAGGATTAAGAGATTCGTGGAGATGGGGAATTAAAGAGGAATTAAGAGAGAAAGGAATTAAATTATTCAAATTATATATATATATATACTTAAATAACCTTCTCTTTTGATAGTGTGTATTCCATACATAGTACATATTATTGGCGTTTTGGTTAAGAGATAAAAATTAAGTTTTAGACTCTCTTTAACACATTTTCAAACATTTTAATGGATGATATTTATTAAAATATCTTTTATTGAGATTTCACTGTTACTGGTTATAAGTTTTTCATTAAACATAAAATGCAATTCGGGCACTTATTACTTTCTTATTATTATTGTATCAAATCAAATGTTTTATAGTTATATTTTTTTATGATCACATTTACCACAGCAAGGTTAATTGATAGCTTTAAATAGGCCTATAGAGTCATGCAATGTTATATATTTTAAAAATTTATTCATTAAATAAAGAAGTTTTTATTTTTTATTTTTTCTCTTGGATAAATACAAATATTTTTAACAGGATTCATACATCAGGGAAAATTGATCATAAAACCTGGAAAAACGTCCTTTTTCTCATAATATAATTTCCTTGTTTAGCCTTCATATTGAATCAAATAATTAAGTATTGTAAAATTACGCATGTGAGCAATGATTTCCATGTAAATTTGTCATGATCGGCAATAATATGACATCATACAATGGAATTAGAAGTATTTTCACCTCTCTAGAGGAGTGTTTCTTGTAATATATTGCTAATATTTTCTTTAAAATTGTCTGGAAAACTCAGGGAAATTTTTTCTCATATTTGATTATGAACCCTGTATAATCAAATTTAACAACAAAATGTCTTTTTATAATAGTAGAATCTGTATGTTATATACTTACAGGTACATAATTTTTTAAATAGGTATGGATCAGTTTTATGCATGTACACAAGACAATGGCTAAATACTTTCATTACATTTTCACAATATTTACTTTAACATGCATTGGCACTGAAGCATGCACCACAACTGAAAATTTTCAGGGGCTGTGTCGCCCCCTCCAAAAATTTCTCTTTTTTCCCTTATACAAATAAAACTTAACACACATTTTTTTTATGTTTATATACTTTTATGGTGTATTGAGTGAAAGTTTATTCTTTTAACTTCCCAATGCAGTTGAAATATGTTCATCAGTTTAATTTGTTTGTCATTGCTCATACTTTTATTTCCAAATATGCAGGGTTGCCACCACCTGTATATTTTCCACTACTATTTTTATGTAGAAATGTATGCTTTTTTTTTTTTTTAATTGCTTAAACATATTGCAAAAAATGCTGCTTATGAATAATGGCAAAAAAAAAGTATGGTCTTTGGCAATTCTGAATTGTCACGAATTTTTAATAAAATATACTAAGAAGATTGACTATAAAATGCTGGTAGTAAATTATCAGTAATGCAGCTTATAGCTAACTAAACCATATTAAATCAAATAAACAGTTCTCGCTGACTCTACCTAAATATGTTTTTGTTTGTTTCACAATTTATAAATACTTAAATACAAAGTTCAAGTATAATTTTGAATTGAAATCTTCTTTCCCTATTCGCTGAAGTCCACGTGCAGCAGAATGTGTTCTCAAATTTAAAAATCTTATGATGAAATATTATAAAATTTGACTTAATGTGAAGTGAAAACCAAAGACGAGGGGTTTTGATGAGTAAGAAATCAAACTGGCAAATTTTTATTTTGAGCAAAATTAATTTTCGTTGATAGCCTGCTTTTTTTTAACTGGTAAAACATATCAGCAAAAACAAATAGCTTTTATCATTTCAATGAAATACATGTATAGTCGGTAACAAAAGTGTCCGAACACTAGCAAAAATTCCTATATAAAACTAGTATGTTGTGGCCACCACATGACTTTCTTCTATATTTTCCCACACAAATTCACTCAGTAAAAATAACTTATTAAAATTATTATTAAAAAAAATTATCTTCCACTATAATGCAGACGATTTCCATATTAGAGAAGTAGTATAACACTAAATATAAAAAATGTCCATTTAAAATTCCTCAATATTAAAAAAAAAAAAAAAAAAAAAATACGATTTTTTTTCTAAGTTTTTTCTTTTTGTTAAAAGTAAAAAAAATCGATAACTTTGTTTTATAGTTCAACCATTTGTTTTAAAGGTATTGACGAGACCTTTTGAAAGATACCCATCTTGAAAATTTACTCCCCTGGAGGGGGGACTTCCCCCCCAGGGGGGGGGGTGGCGAGGCTCCTACACATACAAAAAAAATTTCCCAGTCGACTATCTCTATTATAAATAATTCTTGTAAATTTCATAATGATTACTAAAAAATAATTCTCTTTATGCACATTTATACAAAATTTTGTCCCACATCACCATGTTAAAAATTTAGAAAAAGCAGGATGGCAACACAACCTGTAAGACAATTTTTCACCAAAAGTTGATAGGCACTAATTTATGTCAAGGTGCATTTACATACCAATTTGTATGAAATTCTGTGCTGTAGTTCTTGAGATACAGTTCCCACAAAATTTTGTCACACACACACACAGAAATTTTCTAAAAAGGGTCAAATCGTGTTAGTTGCAAATTATATATCCCTGCTACCCAAATTATAATAAACATTCACGTCGAACAAAAGCAATAAATAAAGATATATATATATATACATTTTTTTTTTTTCTTTCAGAATATAAGCATTAAACAACAAACTACTAGCACTGAAAATGAAGCATATTTTTGCAATCTTGAAGTTCACAACTCACATAAATGTTCAAACATTATTATTAAACATTTTTTTTTTTTTTAACTCAATACAATAAGTAATTACATTTTATTTTATTTTTTTCTATATTCAATCGAATAAAGTATTGGATTATTAAAAATTTTCGACGGTTTTACAAATTTTGAGAGGTCTAGACTACATTTCAGGTTTCATTGCGGATAATCCAACAAAGCCTGATATGTGAGAAGACTAATATGAGATATTATGCTGATTGAAATTCAATGCCTATCAACCAACAGGTAGCACTGCTACACAGAAATTTCCACAATTTAAGGAAAGTCTATATCTCAAGAACTACTGCAAAGAATTGCATATAAATTTGTATGTAGGTGCCCTTTAATATATATTAGCGCCTGTCAACTTTTGATGTAAACCGCTCAACAGGTGGCGCTGTTACTCAGTGATTTCGCTAATTACAAGGAAAGCTATATCTCAGGTTCTATTGTGTATCATCAAACAAAACTTAATATGTAAAAAGGCGATTATGAGACATTATGCTGACTCAGTTTGAATGCTTGTCGGCCAATAGGTGGCGCTGCTATACTGCAAATTTCATCGATAACAGGATGGCTATATCTCAAACTTCTATGCCATATAACTGTACGAACCATGATATGTGAGATAACCATTATAAAAACGCATTGTTCTAGTTATTTACAGACGATAAAACTGTCTCTCTTTGGATATTTAGTGTTAGATTTCCCTAAGATGAAAATTATTTGCATATGCATTCATCACGTTAAACTTTTTAATAATAGTTTTAATAAATTATTCGCACTTAGTGAATTTGACAGAAAAATATAGAAGAATGTCTTGTGGTGGCCACATCACACTAATTTTTTTTTTAATTTACCAACTGTGTGACAATGAAAATGTACTTTATTTTATATCATGTTTTTTCATTTTACCTTGTTTTGCATGACTTTTAGATGAATAAGTAATGTTGATTTATGTTTCGGGTCGAAAAAATTCTCTGTTGCAGGTTCGGGTTGATGAAAATATTTTTGTCGGGTTTTGGGTTGATGAAATTTTTTTTTTTTTTGGGTCGGGTTGATTTAAAATTCATCTGTCGGGTTACCCGACCCGTGCAGGACTCTAGCGCCATCAAACTGATCTAATATTCTACCTGAGATTCAATATAAAATAACTTCAGCATTGCTTCATACTATGTCTTATAATACGACTTGCACAATTTTTTTTTTAATCTTGTTTCTAACAACCACATGACTTACACCTTCCAGTATCGACTATTATCAGGGGCGGTCCAAGGGGTGTGCGGTAGCACGAGGCTCTCGCTCGACGCACAAATGAAAGGGCGCTAAAAGGACGAAAATTTTCTCGGGACTTTTTTATTTACAATTTTTACTTTTTTATTTACAATTCCACTGCAAAGAGAAGATGAAACCGAAACACCCACTATCCACCCCCCACCCCCAATTCCTTATATCCCTGTCTTCGAAACACTCATGGATTTTCTCTTTGACAGTTTTATGATTTCTTCCGAGTATCTCACACTCATCCCAGGTGACTATCATCAATTGCAGGGGCGCAGACTAGGACTAGCATAATTTTTCTGTGTCTTTTATTGTCGTGCTGAATCTTCATAGAAGAGAGAGCATTTTCAAAGCGCTCTCCATCAATTACACGCCCCTGTTTTCGAGCTGGCGTATATGGCTTGCCAGGAGAATACGTAAGCAGCAAATTTGGAAATAGGTTCATTTGGAAATAATGACTGCTAAGGGGGGTGAAGGCTGTCTAGTTTAATAGAAAATGTTGAAAATATCTGAATTTAGGATTGGAAATTTCATATCACCCAAATTTTTTAACAACTTTAACCTTCTTATTTGTACACATAAGTTTTTGGTTGGTACGTTTACTTATAAAGAATAAAAAGAAATTTCTTTTTCACTTTTCTATAAAGTCACAAGTACTTTAAGAAAAAATATCTCAAGATGGCAGCTTTCAGCTGATTTATGCTGTTTTTACAAATAAAACTCGAAACTTTAAAATGCATTTCTTAAATAATTTTACTAGGTAAACACTAGAGATTGAAAAGCTGTCTTATCATATTCTATAAAAATAAATATATATTTTTGAAGTGAAAACTTCTTTAGGCACGTTGAGCACTTTTAGTGAACAAAAATCATGAAACTCGTGTCATCGTCAGCGAAGGTTTTCCATTTGAAGTGAAAACTTCTTTAGGTGCGTAGAGCACTTTTAGGTAAACAAAAATCATGAAACTCGCGTCATCGTCAGCTAAGGCTTTCCATGAGAAGAAACATATTTTTTACCAATTTATATATCGAAAGTGGAATTCGAGATTTCAGTTGATTTACACGTTTTGAGGTCTCCTGAATCAGTTTTCTTTTGTATCTCAGCTACTAATTAAAATAATTTCATAAGTAATACATCATTAGAAAGCTTTGTTGATTTGGAATCGAACAGTAGATTACATAAATTTATACCGCCAGATGGCACTGTAATATTTTAAAATTTCAATATTTCAAATTCTAATTATGATTCCTTTTAATACATCATCCGAAAGATATTTTAAAGTTCTTTTATATTATCGAAAGTGGAACTCGAGATTTCACCTGATTTACACGTTTTGAGGTGTCCTGAATCGGTTTTCTTTTGTATCTCAGCTACTAATTAAAATAATTTCATAAGTAATCAATTATTTTTACCTAATATAAGGCTTAGTTCATTTAATATGGGTAGCTACAAATATTGTGCCGAATCATATAATACAATCATAAACACTTCTTTACAAACCAAAAATAATTCGAAAATAATAATCTAATAGCTTGACGATACAATTCACAAGTTACTTAGTTTTCACTTCTATCGGCAGTCCCCAAAGACTGCTTTTAGTTTTTTTTTTCTATGAATACACGAGATTTTTGAGAAGAAAGTATAATATATCTGCATAATTTATGACCACTAAATTGCAGCCACCTTTTTTCGAGATTGGGGGGAGGGGGGGGGGGCTGATATGGATACTTGCACGGGTGTCAAAATTCCGTCGGACCACCCCTGACTATTATAAAATATTTTGGAAGTAATATGGTCAGAAGACATAAATAACACCACCAAGGCTATAAAATTAATGCAGAACTCATAGCAGTAATCATTTAAAATATTTCTCTACTTATTAAATAATTGGTTTAATAAGAAGAAAATTCTGTTTCATTTACTTATGGTACGAATTCTGTACCAATTTTCCAGCCTTGTAATCAATCACTTGCCTAACAATTTTTCTGTGATAGAAAAATAATACATATGTCTTAGGGCATACAAAAGATAATTTATACAGCAAGTTTAAAGAAAATTAGAAGAGCAAATTTTTTGGGAACAGTAATTTCTGATATCTAAAACTGACCAATCTTATGTTACCTATAAATTTTTCTGTGGTAACCAAATAATGCAGGCAAAACAAGGTTCACATTAGAGAGTGGGATTGCAAGAATCCCATTATATTAAAATAAAATAAAGTAAAATAAAAAGGATTACACCAAAATTGAGTAAGTCTTTATAAAATTTTTCTTAACTCTAAATATTTGTTAAGAGAATATACAAAGAAGTGTGTTTTTTATTTAAAAACAGCTAAAAACTGTGGAAGCTAAATGCAATTATATATGAAATAATTTTGGCAAATTAAACACACTGTCAAAATGAAAAAATGTTCAAGATGACATAGACTTCATAAAATTAAAAAAAAATAAAAATTCAGGTATTGGGGGAAAAAAAAAGTACTTTTCCATTTCACTCGTCAAAATGATACAACAGATACTTGTCTTTAAGCACCTAAGAAAGTAATTGTTTCAAAACACTTGGAGTAATGATAAGAAAATTAAGGAAACTATCATTTATGAAGTTTTTTTTTTTAAGAAGTAAAGTTTCTGACATTTTGCTTAAAGCTAAATACAACATTTATTTTATCATATCCATAATTACAGATGTAAATTAACTTTAAATAATAATCCATTAGTGCATCACTGTCGCCAATAAAGTTTTGCTTGGCTAGATTTGCACCAGCAAAATGGAAAAGCACAAAAAAAAAAAAAAAAAAAAAAAAAAAAACTGAGTAATAGATGTTTAATATATTAATTTAAATAAACTTTATCTTTTATCTTGCACTTCTCCCCCCCAAAAAAAAGTAAAAATAAATAAAAAGTTTCCGATTCTGTACAAACTTGATATGAAAAACTAAGACATACTGCACTTAGTTTTACTTTAATAATGCATGCACTTGTTACTCAGATAAGTTATGCTTACTATTATAACAATCATACACTTATTCCAATTAAGCCATTCACTAAGACAAAAAAAAAAAAAAAAAAAAAAAAAAAATTCGCTAACGTCTATGACGTATTTTGTCTCCAATATTTAATTATATAACATCTATGCTGTACTAAACTAAATACTCAGGAAATTTCTAGAACTACACCTTAATCAAGGTTTAGGGTATTAAATTTAAGATAAACATACACAAATATAAGAAAATAAACGAAGCTTCCCGTGACAAAAATAGATATTTTGAAGCATGTATTTAAGAAGTACCATATTATCACGAATAAATTATCAAAACGAAATCTTAAATGTATTTGTGTTATTTTTTGTTTGTTTATTTTTAACATCAGACTTGGATTAGATTACTTCTAACGATAGACTAACTTGTGGTTGGGGATGTCTTTTTGAGAATTGACTAACTTGGATAAATTACATTATCTTACTGACGAGACGATGTTTATGTTTACATTTTACACACCGCAGCGCGATAGGGATTCGTTGATCAAAATCCAAGACGCATGCGTCAAATGACGAAATTTGCGTCAGTTCTACGTAATTTGAAGAACCAATCAGAGAAAAAAAGTTCCCCTGTTACTGTTCTAAAACAAGCTAATGAGGTTTATCCGGGTGACGTAATGATCACGTGTCGGTGGTATTTACCTCTAACCTCGTGGATTGTTTACTCTTGAACTAAGCAGTGAGCGCCATTATTTTTATTAAATTTTTTCATTATTTTTTGTTTACATTTCTCCCTTTTTTCTCAGCAGTGAATTTTTAAGATCATGGTTTGATCCTTGATCGGCCGTTATGATTTTTACCATGAAAATATCCAACAAGAATACATTCTATTAAATTCACAGAACGAAGGACACGGAAGTTCTGCTGCTTACAAGAAAATATTAATGGGTGTTAGCTTTTCAAAGCAGGGTTTGTAAAAAAATTGACATTTCAAGAATTTCATAATGGGAGAAATACTGCTACCATTGTATCAGCAGATGTCAAAGCTAAATATAAAAAAACAGGAATAAAACTTAAACGTGACCATCGCAAGTGACAATGAGGTACGAATGTTTTCATATTCCATAGTGTTGAATGTGATTAAAATTAATTGTAAATATATTTGTAATACTATAGTTCATTATTGTATCTCTTCCATTCCTTGTATGAATGATTTTTTTTTTCATTATGCTGTGTTTGTAGTGTAGCTAGAATGAGAAACTTTTTAGACTATTCGAGTGAAGCATATATGGTGAAATGTATTAAAATTAAGTAGTTTATTTTTAATTTATGACCCAATTTAATCCTCTTTTCCCGTATTTTTGGAAGTGCCTATTCAAATTAACAAATAAGCTTAGTGTAATTACATATTGTGCAAAAAAACATATTTAAAACGTCGAATTCTACAAGGATACCCAGCTTGATAAATTATAGAGGTAGTTCCGCAATTCTAATGTCATATATATACGTATATATATATATTTTAAAGATATTTATTGTTTATAATTTACGTATTTCAATTAATTTTGATTTTATTTTCAGTTATGAAAGTTCATGCAATAACTTTTATTCTTCAGAAATTGCAACTTTAGGAAGTTATTGTGCCACGAAATATAAAGTTCATTTTTGTTAAACGATTAATGTTAAAGAAACTGTTATTTTATTCATCTCGGAGAAATCTGTTTGTAAGAAATTTTATAGATATCTGTGTTTTGAGCCAGAATCGTGGACATAATTTCAATTAATGGCAATGGTTACACTTTTTCAACACCTTTGGATATAAAATGTATTTATATTCCCACTCCTTTTTTTACCTAAATATTTTTTGTATATGTTAATTCCACTTTATTGATTTAAATAAGAAATTGACCAAATGCATTAAAAAAAAAAAGTGTAAAACGCATAAGAATTCTTATGTGTGCAACTGTGAATAAGCCACAATAACTAAATTAATCCGAAAATCATATAGCTGTATGTAAATCAAATATTTGTTGTACTAAATTTCTAGTCAATTGAAGGATTACGTAAATTATCATAATTTGTTTTAGCTTTATAAAAATAATTACTAATTCTGTGTCAACCACTTTTTATGCAAACCATGCTTTTAAACATTCTTATAACATGCTTTAACTATGTTGCATGTATAATTTTAAGCGTGTACAAGGAGGCTTTCTACTTATTGCCTGCTGAAGCCTAAGACCATATATTCTGTGAGGAATTTTATTACAAAAGTTACTTTCTACCTAATGTATGTTTTTAAATTTCATGTTCACATTCAGAAAAAGCACAATCATTAAATTTGTTCTTGTTTTTAAAGATTTATTATTGTTACTATTACTTTACTTTCTTAAATTAGAAAAATGAATTTATTCATTTTTCAAATTTTATAGGCTATTTGTACCTAAAAAATTTAGTTTGATAACTATAAAATCACATCCAATTATCAGTTTTGACAGTTAGGTTTAATTTTTTTTTTTTTGCTTCAATGCAAGGCAGTCGAATTTTAAAGTGACTGCATTGTCTTTTTAAATACATTATACATGAATTTAATCAAAGCTAACAAATTACACAAATAAAGAAATACTTCACACTAGAAGCATCTTCAAATTTACAGAAAATATCAAATGAGTAAAATTTTATTTTTTCTCCGTGTTAAACCTGAAAGTATAACAAAATAATATGTAAGAGAAAAAAAATCTGTTATTTTATTTGAAGATGTTAATTCATTATTTGGGTAATTTTATCATTCGACAAGATTGTGAGAAAAGTTTGTCTACTGTTAAATTGTTATTTAATTTAATCAGGCATGAACGTTTTCAGACTTTAGTCTGAAATCCTTCCTTTTGAAGGCCATGTTGGCTGTTTCCGTGATCAGTGTAAATCCAAAGAGAAACCATAACCAAAATTTATGGGGGGGGGGGGGGGGGGAGATAGAAAATCATTTTAACTTCCTGAAGTGTGTGACTATTTTGCTGAAAAATCACAAAATTACTGTTTTAATGTTTTTAATTTTTATTTTGCTACAAATTTTTAAAATAACATGATTATTTTGCTGTTAAATGTGACAAAATTTTGTACTATTTTCAAAGTTAATTCCAGAAATAAAAGATTATTTTAGTGTAATATTATATATTTGCTTTTTTGGTAGCAAATTTCTGAAACGTGCAATATTTTCGCAGTTGATTAGGGAATTATGGGTTTATTTCACTACTGTTAAAAAGAAAAAAGAAATTACATTTATTTACAGCTAAATTAAATGCTGAAGTTAGGGGTAATTTTTGCTGCCAATTTCCAAAATAATGAATATTTTGGCACTACCAGGAATAAAACTTTTTTTTTTCAATATGTGTTTGTCTGAAATATGTAATTATTTCATTAAAATTTCTGCTTTTTTGGTTAAATGTATGATTAACAAATATGCAAAATTTGCTGATTCTTTTTTTTTTTTTTTTTTTTCTTTTTTCTGCCAACTTCATTGAATTTACTAATTGATTTGTCAATTGTAAGTTAACAATTGTACACTTTTGTGAATACATATTTTTGCATTTTATTGTGATAAATTTGTATTGTGCGCAAGTTCAGACTTTTCATTTTTTATGAAACAATTTTATTAGTTAGTTATTTTTGTTTGTTATTCTTTTTTTAACAAAGAGAGATGGATAACCAAGGTGAGCTTGAACCTCCGACTACTTCTGAAACACGAGATACAGCAGACCTAGACCATAAAGCAAAAAAAGGAGAGGCAACTTCAACTAGCGATTACAAAGAAACGTGCCATCTTAAAGAAGTTTCATCAGATGAAGATTATTCAATATCTAAAGCCAGCAAGTCCACAACCTGAGGCACCCAACCATCCCGCTGGAGAAAGCCATCAACCTGAGGCACCCCACGACAGCCGACACAGAGAGCTTGTAAATATTTATAGATAGGATTTAAATGTAAATAAAGGCAAACGCCTGGTGGGTGTCTAAGTTGTGTGGTGTTTATTAAAATCACTGCACGACTAAGATAACTCTCCCTGGCAATGCAAAGAACATCGCTTCATCAAAGGACATAGAGGTAATAATTTAATTATTATTATTATTTTTTTAGTTAAATTATTTTTTAAATTAATTTCATGTAAATAAAAAAACAGAATTTTATGACAATACTTATTTATTTAAATACTTATATTTAAAATAATGATTGTTATTATATGAAAGATCAGGACCCTGTCCTTTTTCGAGAACGTGTGTATACACAAGTGAAGTGTGACATCACTGACCATCCGTGAATACAAGAAAAATATTTCCTATGTTAATCGCCCATTGGATTTTTTGTAAAAAAATTATTAAAAATCAAGGGAAATTATTTCCAGATTTCAATCCCCATATTTAGGTATAGATATGTATTAGTAGTTATTGTGTGCATGCATTAGATTAAGTTGTTTTTGTTGTAAAATTGATAAAATTTTAATTTTAAATTTTGAAACTCTAGGGGAAAAAATGGCAAATTTCTATATTCGATTGAAAACACAAGCATTTCATTTCAAAGGAAGATATTTACACAATAAATATCCAACTAATATAGACAAATTAAAAGGAAAGTGATAAATATTCTATCATAATTTGAAGTCAAATTTGTTTTTGAATGTCTAAAAAAAGTATCTGATGTAAGATACTAATATTTTGCAATGGAATAGATTTCATATGTCATACTTGACGGGAAAAAAAATATCGCCAAATTATTTGGCGAACATATTTAATTCCTTTCAAAAATCATGGTTATTTTAACAACGTATATTAAGAAAATAATCAGTAATGTGAAACAATATTTCGTACAATACATATTACAAAAATATACATCTGGCATGTATATTTTTGTATTACGTTTTTGATCGCCAAATACAAAAAATGCTAAGAACGACAGTGCCTTGAAATTAATAATTAAAATTTTGTCAATTTGACAGCAAAATAACTCAATCTAACACATGCACATGATAACTAATACATATCTATACCCAAATATGGGGATTAAAATCAGGAAATAATTTTCTTTGATTTTTAATAATTTAAAAAAAAAATCCAATGGGCGATTAACATAGGAAATCTTTTTCTTGCATCCACGGATGGTCAGTGACATCATTCGCTTGCGTATTGTCCTGATCGCCTTCTTCATGTTTGTGTTTTTTGTTGCAATGATGGTCGCAATCCAATTTTCTTTTATTTAAATAGTCATCTCTCAATAAAGAATTATCTGAAATATTAGGAAGCGCCTCATCCTCAAGATTTATTGAATCACCGGTATCGCCATAGTGCGGTGTGTCCGGTTCAACTGGACGACCCATTGTTTTGTCTAGTATCTTTTTAAGTATTTGCTCTGTGTTTGCACTCATTTTCTTTAATCGAAAAAAAAAAAAGTCGAAAGCCAAAATTATCGCCTGTATCTTTAGAGTAAAAATTCCTACCTATGTACATTAGTTTCAGACACAATAGACCAATGCCGTCATCATCAGTACATAATCTGAAATTGCTAGATGACCACTTAACTGGTGGTAAAGCCACATTTTCACTTTTGCAATAAGTTTATTCTACCCATTGATTTTGAGCATAAGGGTGAAAAGCCTTAGACCAGTGAGGATCTTTATTTTCAAATAATTTATGATGTTTAGTAATCATAGGAGCATTTCCAGTTCTAGTAAAATTAGCCACAGTGACTCCATCATGATGAAAGCAATATGAAAATAAAAATAATTATAAGATAAAAAACTTTTTATAAACCATGTTTTTAAATTTTCTGTTGAATCATAGCTATAGAACTAACTACATTAGCACTTTATCAATGCGTATTGTTACGAAATTGTAAATAATTGTATTTATTTTTGTATAAATTCTTTCAAAGAGGCTTAGTAAGTTGATAAAATGTCAATCTGCATTTCCAGCTCTTTCGCGTTAAAATAGCTTAATTTCCCCTTAAAATGCATTAAAAAAGCTCCAATAGGCAGGTAATGGATTTGGCGAGAAAATCCTTATTATCGATATTCCAAAGATGGATGTTCTAATGTGATTGGTTAAAGAGTTACGGGAAATTTGAATTTAAAAAAAAAAGCTGATTTAGAAAATAAAATACTAATCCTTTTAGAACAACATATATTACAGTAACCGCCGCTTATTAAAATCACTGGTTAATAAAATCAGCCGCTTAATGTGATCAATTTGCCAGGACAGGAATCAAATCAATGCAAACTAATTTTATAACCGCTGCTAAAAAAACTAAAAAAAAATCTCTCCAGCAGCAAAAATGTCATTTATGCACACTAAAAAATTTTTATTTACACTGTGATTTTTTATTTTAAATGAAATACATCCTTATCTCATTAAATTCAGTTTTTAAAAAATCACTATAAAAAAAATAAGTGCTAACCTGATTTTTTCCTGTTAAAATTTACTGTAAACTTCATTGTTTAGATTGGTTGTGTTACACAGATTTCTAGGAGTCTACAATAAATTTGAATAAAACTGAAAGAATTAAAAAAAATAAATATGTACAACACAATAACAAATCTTTAGGATAAGCAAAATTATAAAAATTTAACCTTACTGTATCTGGTACGCACAAAATGGAAAAAAAAAAAAAAAAGTATAACATTAATTTTGTAGTAACATTGAAGCATATAGGAGATTTATTGTAACTACATTAGCACTTTATCAATGCGTATTGTTATGAAATTGTAAATAATTGTATTTATTTTTGTATAAATTCTTTCAAAGAGGCTTAGTAAGTTGATAAAATGTCAATCTGCATTTCCAGCTCTTTCGCGTTAAAATAGCTTAATTTTCCCTTAAAATGCATTAAAAAAGCTCCAATAGGCAGGTAATGGATTTGGCGAGAAAATCCTTATTATCGATATTCCAAAGATGGATGTTCTAATGTGATTGGTTAAAGAGTTACGGGAAATTTGAATTAAAAAATAAAATACTAATCCTTTTAGAACAACATATACAGTAACCGCCGCTTATTAAAATCACTGGTTAATAAAATCAGCCGCTTAATGTGATCAATTTGCCAGGACCGGAATCAAATCAATGCAAACTAATTTTATAACTGCTGCTAAAAAAACTAAAAAAAATCTCTCCAGCAGCAAAAATGTCATTTATGCACACTAAAAATTTTTTATTTACACTGTGATTTTTTATTTTAAATGAAATACAGCAAACCCTCAGTTATCCATTTTTGTCGAAAATTTTACATTTACAGCAATTAAACACATCCCATTACTTGTCTTAGTAATAATTTCAAGCAATGTATTCTTTTAAGTACGGTAATAAGTTAAAAATTTAATTTGGCTCTCAAGTGATTTTTTTTTAAAATGTACATTTATGTTTAATTATAAGACAATTTTTGTTCTTATTCTGAAATAACTAAGAGGCAAAAAGCTTTAAAGGAAAGATTTTAAATTTAAAAGAAAATCGTGAACTTTTGGCGAAGTATTGATGATTTCCCTCAAAGGAGAGCGCATCAGAACTTGAGATGTGTTTAATTCACTTATTTTGAAGGAACAATCAAAGAATTATCTGTTAAAAATTAATTAATATTGTTTATTAGTTCCATTATTTGGTAACTTTTGAAATTTCTTTCCAAATTCATATAGATAATACACCAGATTATTTTACTTATTTTTATTTCATATTATTTCACGCGCGCTTTTTATTTCCTAATTCAAAATTATTAAAAAAAAAAACTTTTTCGATATCGCTTGTAACGATACTGATTATTATTAATTTTCTTTTCTTTTTCTTTCAAAAATAATAAGATAAAAAAAAAAGATTTTGATGAAATTCTGGAAAAAGCAGAATTTAGTTTAGGACGAAGGACTATTAGTTTTTTTTTTTTTTTTTTCTTCCCAATTATAACATCGCTTTCAAATTATTCAATTACATTTTCGATCAATTTTAGATTTCGATAAATGTCCAACTATCGAAAAATGATTTCGACAAATGTCCAACTATCGAAAACGACAACGCAAAAATCCCAGTGCAGGAACATTCGCTGGATATAAAAATCAGCTGCTTAATAAAATAACTTTTGCACAGAGCGAATGTGATTTTAATAAGCAGCGGGTACTGTATTTGCATCATGAACTACATTAGCACTTTATCAATGTGTAGAAAATCTTTAAAGTGATAATGATGTCAATTTTTGCCAGATGCATAATTACTATTTTTACAATTAAAATTTTTTTACGCTCACAAATACAATTTTTTAAACATCACGTTTAATTAAATTTATTTTTATGTCAGAAGAAAATGAACTCGTAAATTTTTTTTGGTAACAATTAAATTATAGCTAATATTTTAATGACTATTTTGATTGCTATTAGGAGCTCATTATTTTCATATTTTAATTAATTAAAAGAAAACTATTCGAAAATCTGACTTCGAAGTATTGTGTTGTCATCGGGTTCTGAGCTACTGTGAAAGTTTAAAATGTCTAGCTAGTAGTTAAGTCAGTTAAAAATAGATTGCAAGATTTGTACCGGACAAAAAAACACAGAAGAATAGAAGTTAATAAAAACATGGTAAAAAGTAAAGTGATTTTGCCCGATTAGATGATAGTCGGTGATATATGTCACTCGCAAATAATTCCTCTTTAGTTAAACAGCCTTTTTTTTTTCGTGGTGCTTTTCTCCTGACAATGTTTCTGAATTGGGTAGAATTACTCTTTTTACGAGGACGTTGCTGTCTATTCCTCCGTACCGAACGGAGGAAGGAAAAGTAAAGATTAATGTAACTAATAATTAATTTTCTTTAATGTTACTTGAAATTAAATAACACAATTGTTTTGATTTAAATAAAATTACTTCTTAATTACTCTGAAAAATCTTATTTTAATAATTAAAAATAACAGAATTTTTTTCAAATGATTAAATATTTTTTTAAAAATTGACTCTTTATATGTTCAACTAGCTGAATAATTTGATATTTCGCCAAACTGAATATTCGGTGCATCCCTAGTTTGTAGACTGTAATGGTACCAAATTCTTTGGTGTACCTACAAGCACTATACACAAGACATACCACTCAAACACTACACACACACACAAAAAAAAAAAAAAAAAAAATTAAATAATCCCTAATGATACTGATGAATCCCCTGCTCCTTAAATCGTTTATAAGGGTACTATAACAGCACTATAGTATAGAATCTTATTTGAGTACTACAATATAACAGTGCAATGCTTAAATTGTTTAATAAATCAAGTAAAGAGACATGCAAGCAGAAGCGGGTAAAATTTCATTAATTTCCTTCAAATACAACTGTTTTCTTAAAAGAATGACAAAACAGGAAAGAGATAATTTTATATCAACAAAATGCAGCATATTATATTCAGATTATTTCACAGAATGTGACTTTGCTCACCATAATTTTACAAAATAAAAAAAGGTTTCTGAAAAGTGATGATTAACACATAAAGTAATTTTGCTGTGTCTGATAATTACACTGCTATCAGTTTAGAAAATAATATATGTACAAGAAAAAGTTATTTGAGTATAAATAATATACGACTATGAGAAATGTAAATTGATAAAAAAGGAAACCATAATGCATAGTTACAGAAGATGAAATGATTTCATTGTCTTTGTTCTACAAAAATGTGAACAAACTGGAATAAAGAAAAAAAATAAAAATAAATGTTTTAAACAAAGTGTACACATGTGTGTATTTAAATGATTTAAATAAGCATTTAAAAAAAAAAAAAAAAAAAAAAAACTTAAACTGGTTTTAGCAAAGAATAATGGTTTGAATTGATTAATGATTTTTCCATGCATTCCATATAGTACTACATATACTGGGTAGTGGGTGATAAAAATTAAATGTAAAATTGTGTCTATATTAAACGTGAACAATTTGGATAATTTAACAGTCAGAAACAACATAAATTATTTCAGTTTATCTCCAAGACTTGGACTTCAATTAAAAGAACCTTTCCTTATCTCATTAAATTCAGTTTTTAAAAAATCACTATAAAAAAAATAAGTGCTACCCTGATTTTTTCCTGTTAAACTTTACTGTAAACTTCATTGTTTAGATTGGTTGTGTTACACAGATTTCCAGGAGTCTATAATAAATTTGAATAAAACTGAAAGAATTAAAAAAAAATAAATATGTACAACAACCAGGGCCTGATTACCCAAAAGGCTCGGGAAGCACAAGCTTCCCCTCTAAAATTTAGGAGGGGGCCCCAAAATGACTAAAAACAGGGTCTTGAATTTTCTGTTTTATATTTTCATACTGAGATTGAATTTTTCTGAGAAAATTCGCCTAAAGCAAGATAAAATACTCACTATTTCAGGAAAAATCTATTATTTAACCTCAAAAATCTGAATGTTCTTAATTAATAAGTTATACGATTTTAATGTTGTGTGTAGAAATCACCCAGATATATGAATGAAAAAATAAATAACTATAAATACACACTAATTTTTGGTCTATAGCATTTTTATATTACAATATGTAACAGGAAAACAAGATTTTCTGAAATGAAAGAGGGCCCCGAAATGATTCTGAGCTTCCCATAGCTTCAAAGCTTAATCGATCCCTGACAACAACAAATCTTTAGGATAAGCAAAATTATAAAAATTTAACCTTACTGTATCTGGTACGCACAAAATGGAAAAAAAAAAAAAGTATAACATTAATTTTGTAGTAACACTAAAGCATATAGGAGATTTATTGTAAGAAACGAAGTAGAAAATTCCCTATTTCCTTATTTTGTCATTAAAATTTAAATTATAAAATACGGGTTCCAAAATTAACTAAAAATGCTGATATATAAATTAATTGACTAATGGAGGGTAACAACAGTATATGGTATGGTGCAGTCTAAAAGTTTAACTAATTTAATACGCCCAATAGCTCTTTCGACATGAATTCTATGTCGTGAAACTTTTTTACTTTCTTTTCTTTCATCAAATGAAAACTGAATTTTGTTTTTTTAAAGTGTTGTGTAACTAACTTAAAACTAAATATAGACTGTACAGCATCACTTTTCAGAAATCTCTGTAAAATTTTGGTAAGTAAAGTCATTTTCGGTAAAATGCTCTGAACATAATACGCTATGTTCAGAGGTGTAAAATTTTCTCTTTTCAGTTTGATAAGCCATTCTTTTAATAAACCAGACGAATTTAAAGGAAATGCATGAAAACTTACACGTTTCTGCTTGCATGTTTCTTTGCTTGAATTATTTGTGGATCTAAAATATGCACAGTTTTTTTATATGTTACTTTCTTTTGACTTTGCATTTGCAGCGTAAACAAATCATGGAATACCACCGTCACGTGACTTTCGCACAAACGTTGCCAACGGTGAATAACCCTCATAAGACCATCGAGCTTTAATTTAGGTAGAGAGCGAAATGGCAACCCCTTTGCGTGCCCAACATCATCGAGAAGTGTCACGTGACAATAACTTTGAGATTTCTCCTTTCTCCTGTGCACGTGAACTACTACGGTATTGTGTTAGCCGAAAGCCGAATCATAGAGGTATTGCGCCCGCGTGGTTTGTGATCTTTCCTCGTAGTGCGTAAGCGCATAGCGTCAAGACACAGTGGGCGCCAAGCGTGAATTCTCGCCAAACTCACTTAGCTCCGTAGAGGTCTGCCGCTACAAAGAGACGCTAGAAATAATAATAATAAATACATAACTCTTATAATATATTTGTCAAATAATATCTAATGATGTAAATAATCTTTGGTATTTACAACCTAAAAAAATGTTTTTTATGGGAAAAAAATTATTGCCAAGAAAGCGATAAGTAGCGAAAAAAGTTAGCTCAACGAAATAACATGTTGGACACGTTTTCTTCCGTAGAAAAGAATAGGGATTCGCCCTCTACTAGTATATCTGCTCGATGAATAAGACTCATGCTTCCTGCACTGAGCTGAAAAACAACTGGAGCAAATGCTTCCAATACTTTTACACAGTGTTCGTGCGTGCCAGTTTTTCTGCAATCTTTCGCCGACCTTGTATGGCAAGCAACATTTGTCGGGTCATCTATTACTATTAAAATCTTTAAAGAATTAAAATTTTAAATTGTAATGTCATGTTTAGCATATGGTTGTTCGAACTGACAACCTTTACACAATTTTACTTTGAAATATAAATATATCAAATGCTTTTTGCCATACAACGCTCGAAAGACAAACCTTCAAAAAACGGCACGCGAAAACCGGTCTAGCATTTCCTCCAGTTGTTCTTCAGCTCAGTGGCTTCCAGCTGACGAACGTTTTACTCAGTGTTGCCAGATGAACCAAAGTCAATTTCCCCAAGCAGATCTCAAATTTCCCCAAATCAGGTGTTTTTTCCAAAAAAATCCCCAACTCAATTTTCATAGAAAAGGTAATTTAAAAAAAAAAATCAAATCATTAATCAGCAAAAATAAGTTCAAATTTTTCCCCAAATAAAGCCCTTTTTTGGAAAAAATCCCCATTTACAAAAACAACTTTGATGCATTGATTATCGGAAATTTTTAAATCTGTATAACCCAGTTAAGCTTTATCAGCGCCCCCTGGATGCATAAAAAGCAACGAAAAATCCTAATAAAAAGAATTAATATAGTATACAGCTATTTCAATTATTAATTATTCAATGCATTATATATGTTTAAAAGAGCTGTACGCTATCGAAGTGGTGACATCAGTAGTACGAAATTTCTTATGTTCGGTACATGCGGAACTATTTCCAATTAGAATTTGATTATACCTCTAGGAGTCACCGAAGCAGGGGAGCCATCCCCTCCGTGGAGGATTAAAATTGTGTTGGCATTTTTGGTCATATTATGGAGATAACTCATATATTTATTTATTTTATTAATTATTATTATTATTTACAATATAAAAAGAAAATAAATTCTCGTGCTTCGAAATTTTCAACTATAATCAACGAGATATATTAAGTAGAGTGATAAATGGTAACCCTTGAGAAGGTCCAAGATGAGTCATGTGGCATGCTCTCCTTGCACATGCGTATTCGGTGGTTTCCTTGGTAACAGCTCATTTTCAGTAAATTTCTATGGCAACGGTTTCAATGTTTTTGTTAACTTTACGTAGTTTAATATTCCTTTGTTCTAAACCATTTTGATTTTGATTTTACTTCTTTTTTATTTCGTGTAATTGAACTTTAACCGACAAAATGCTTAAAAATAGTTGAAAAATTATTATTTGTTGTTAAATTTAGCTCTTTAAAAGTTTAAATTTTCTTTTATAAACACTTTTAAACTTTGTTGAGAAACGATGAAAAAACAGGTATTTTATTATTTATTAAAATGTGAAATATGTGTAAAATTATTTTAAAAACAATTTATTTCGGTCATAGGACTGTCATGTTACCTAATAATAATGATAATTTGTCGAACTGATATTTTAAATGCCAAAATAGCGATAAAGGGCCAAACACAGCAACCTATTCGAGCATGTCACGTGATTCATCTTGAACCACGGAAAGCTAATCCTTCATCCATTGAATCAGCACTCTAATTTATATATCTCGTTGACTATAATTATCATTTTTGTAGCTTTTTAAAATATTTAGTTTGTTCTATTTGTTAAGCATGCAAGTTTTAATTTGATCAAATTAAGTTTAAAAAGTTATTATAAAATTATTAAAAAGGCTTAAATGTTTTTAAAAACGTACCTTTAAATAAAAATATCTACAAAGAAATTCAATAAACTGCAAATAAATTTTTTAATTAAACTTTAAAGTATATACATATTTTTAAGTAAATTATTGCAAAGAATTTTTAATAGATTAAAGATATAATAAAAAGTAAATTAAGAGACTCCTTTAAATTAAAATATGTATTCCAATCTGTTTCTAATTCATCGAAATTTTAAATTGATATAGAAATTAACTATAAAATAAATAAATAAATAAAAGCATCAAACTTTAAGAATTTCTAAGATTATCGAAATATATTTAAGTTATTTAATAATAGATGGCGACACTACTGAAAATTCACTTAATAATATGAAAATGCTACTATGCTTTTTGATTGGCTGCAGCCAGGCTGGCTCTAGACCACAGATTATTATACAGATATATCTGTATATATATAGCCTTCCCTGAAACTGCTGAAATCGCTGTATAGCAGCGCTACCTGTTGGGCGATTAGCACCAGAAATTGGTACACTAATTTATGTCAAGGTGCATCTGCATATAAATTTATATGCAATTCTGAGCAGTAGCTCTTAAGATACAGTCACCACAAATTCTTGTGACACACACTCACATACATTTTTTAAATGTTTTCAAATCGTGTTCTGGACCTCTCAAAACATGTAAATCCATTGAAAACTAGAAGTCGAAATTTTTTACGAATCCAATTCTCTCTTCCATTGAATATAGAAAAAATTAAAAAGCTAACTGAAATTTAATAACTAAAAATATATCATTATGTGCCCCCTCCCCCCACATACACACCTGTTATATAATGTGTGTGCAAAATTTGGAACCGATAGCTCAAAGAATAAAGGAATGTCGCGCAAACAAACACTCAACTTTAGCAGATTATTATGTAAAATATTACTATTTATATGTAAAATTCCGGAACCACCCCTTTTCCGTTATATATAACTAACTAATAGCGACTTGCGCCCTCCGAAAATTCAAGGTATACGCCCTTCCAGAGGACCCAGTCCGCTCCTGCTACTTTAGGTAATGGACGTACTGTATTCGCTTCGAAAATTTGATATCGAGTTTTCACCATATTTACATAGATATAGGTTTCCTGAGTCCAAAAAACTAATTTTTGGCAATTGGTCAGTGTGTGAATATATTGCGCCCTATCTTCACCAAACCTGTGTCTAATAGAGTTTCCACTGTTTACGGCAGCATCTTACCCCCCCAGGTACTTCAACTTGAGTGTTTATTGTACAGTAGGTGGCCCTCTTAGGCTCAAATTTTGCCTATTTACTGGTAGGATATATCTCATATTCTGCAGTGTAGAAGTGCATGTTTTAATTTGAGTGTATATATATATATATATATATATATATTCGGTTTATTTCAAGGCTGTATTTCAGCTTCTACTGTGTGTAACTGCACCACTTTTAACTTAAGTGTACATAGACCGACAGGCAATGCTGTTATGTTGCAATTTGTCTTGATTGTGAGAAGGCTATATCTGAGATTCTACAGTGTAAAACTGGTGCAGTTTTACACTGGTGTATATCGACCGACAAGTGGTGTTATCTGAATTCTATCTTAAAATTTTCTCATTTATTTGAATTTTGTGTGTTATCTTCCACTGTAAGTAAGAGCACAACATTTAATCTGTGTGTATTCAGATGAATTATTTTTCTTTTATATTACTTATATTTTTTATATCTTGTTCGGCTATTTCTGTTTTAGGGTAGATTTAAAAATTGGAAGCATAAGAATACGGCAGTGTTTAAATAAATTGTAATATAAGCATAGCTCTCCTAATAATATTTTCCAGTGTATATTTTAAATTCTTGTTTTATGACTGTGTTGTTATTTCATAGTAAATCAATTGAAATTTATGCGTTTTAATTGTTGATCGTAAACTTATGTTTATAAGAAATAATATATCTTTAATGTATCATATATAAATAGCGTTACACTTACATTTTATTGTATTTGCACTTTATAATTACTGCTGCAATTGAGTACTATGAAATCTGAGTATCATCTACATATTGATGGATGAAAGGTCATTCATTCGGAAATTAAAAAGAAAGGTAAAACCACTATTTTATGCATATGCATGTATTAAACTAAGAGTACAATACTGTATCAAACTTATACTAACATTTAAAAAGTGAAGATCAACTTGTGACTTTTAAGCTTGTGACTGATCCCTCGCGTTTTATGAATCAAAAAGAAAGTTCTTCCATCCTTTCTAAAAAGCATAGGTAAATTCCGGACCAAATGTTGGTGCGGAATTTAACCATGGAATTGCTCGACTCCCTCGTTTTGGTCCGGAATCAGGGGCGCGCCGACCCGGTGTGCGAAGTGTGTGGCGCACACAGGCGCCAGCCGAGGATAAATTATTTGAAAAGAAAAATCTGATTTCATAATGCCAGTCTGAAGCCCTGCGACAAGTGTTGCTAAATGAAGTACTTTGAAAAATATACTGGCAAAACTTGTGTCCAAAGAGTTTAGTTTTTTTTTTTTTTTTTTTTGTGAAAGGGTTCGATAAAAGTGGAATAACTTTGTAAAGATGATTTTCTTTGACTTTTTTAACATATGAAAGCATTCTATTGAAATTCAAAAGGACGCCTTAATCCCCCCCCCCTTTTTTTTTACCAGAAAAAGGCCACCTAGGATAATAAAAAGACAATAAAATTCAATTGCAAAAAATAAAGATTTAATAGAACCAGAGATTTTATTTAGAGTAGTTTTTCCCCTTTTCATTATTGATGTAACATCTAATATTATTAAAATCAGACTTTTGTGTATAAAATCTTCAAATTTCGCACATCGTGAAAGCCAAATCTGATTTCAGAATAATTTCTGTGTGTGATTGTGCGGTCGTTGTGTCTGCATGTCTATAACATTTTTCTCTGGGCATCACATGGGAACAGCTGGACAGAATTCAACGACACTTGGCAAGAATTACCTAACTTAAAATCATACATATCTATCAAGTTTTGTAAATTCCCCCCTTGGAGGGGGGGGGGCAGTAAATAAAAACACGTTTGTATGCATAACTTGGCTTAAACTGCTTAAGAACTGCACATGAGGAGTCTAGATTTAGGTACAAAAATAAATAAATAATAATAATATCATTGCCTACAATTTCGGAATTTTTTATTTTTAAGGGGGGGAGGAATAAAATTGATTTTCGGGGGGAAAATTTCGTAAATTACAGATTTTTGAGAAGAAATTTACTAAAAATGGTACCAAAATGTTGAAAACAGCCATGCATGTTCTTTAGGGTATTTCCAAAAGCCCTTTTTTGGTGTTTGTGATTTTCGACTTTGGGAGTTTACGAGGGATCAAATTCGTGATCTCTCTTTTAGTGTTAAATTAGTCCTGGAAAATTTATGGAAGCACCGGTCACGAATTTTTTGCTTATATTGTTTAGATGCATCCGATGCCTATACTAACGGGATTTTACGAAATTCCCCCTCATCCTTTTCAAAGGAGAAAGGAAGCAAAAAACACTTTACTAAGCATAACTCGGCTCCTAGTTACTTCACGGTGAGGAAATTGCATATGGGGAGACTAGACTTGAGTATAAAAAATAAATAAATAAAATAAAATAAAATAAAACTCTGCAACTTCGGAATTTTCGATTTTTAAGGGTGGGTGGGTGGGTTGGGGGTGGGGATCGATTTTGGGGGAAATATCGTCAACTCCGGATTCTACCAAAAGAATTCTACTAAAAATTGTACAAAGATGTTGAAAACAGGTATGCGTCTTCTTTAGGATATTTCCAAAACTCATTTTTGTTTTTTTGTAAATTTCATTTTGGGGGAGGAGGCGTAAAGAGGAGGTAAATCTGAGACCCCCCCCCCCTCACCTTCTTTTAGTGCTAAATTTGTCGTCTAAAATCTATGGGAACTGCGGGTACGTATTTTGGTGCGTAAATTGTTTCAATGTATCCGATACCCGATACCTATTGTAACGGGATTTTACGAAATCCCCCCTTTCCTTCCTTGAGGCCACAAACACGTTTCCAAGCGTCAGCTTACCCCAAATTATATCAGCAAGAATAAATTTTATGTGTAGATTGATTCTTTTCGAGATTGTTTTGTCATAATTACCAGTAGCATTAATGGAACAATCTTTTTTTAAATTTAAAATGATAAAAAAATACACTCCACAACGGTATCAGACAGATTTTTATATTTTGCAAATACATGAATAGCATAAGATATTTTGGATCAAATGGATACGTATTATTCCAGAATTAAAAGAAAAAAATCATGTAAATTAATTGCATTTCACTAAATAATATTATCTGTTTAAATAATCATATAATCTACTTTAAAACTTAATAATTTTTACTGTATATTCTTATTTTACTTATAAATTTATATCTGTGCAACAGTGCAAAATGCAACGTACAAACGTCACGGCAAAATAGCTTAAAAGAGTTTTGTATCTTACTACTATATGGAAAAACGCGTAAATCTACATACAAATTACATAAAAAGTTTAGATAATGAATAATTTTAAGATAAGAGAAAAAACTTTTTGTATACCACGTTTTAAAATTTTCTGTTGAATCATATAAACTTGACACATTACACGAATAATTACAAACGCATTTTCATCGTATTCTGAGCTATTCTAAATGTTTCAAATGTCTAGCTAGTCCGAAAGTTCGCTAAAAATTTATTGCAAGATTTGTACTGGACAAACGAGAAAGCGATAAAAAAAAAAAAAAAAAAAGTTGGTTTTAAAAATAAAATAATAATCCTTTTAGATTGATTGGTTGGGTTTTACGTAGCCCCAGTGTTGCGGAATGGGCAATTGGCGACGGTCTGTGACTCAACCCTAGAGGTGGTCTAGAGACATGCCATCACGATTTTGATCCTCCACGGAATTGATGGCTCTCCCACTTCGGTGACCCCCCAGAGTAATCTTTTTATGAACTGCCTTAGCACTTTATCAATATGTAGAAATTTTTTAAAGTTATAATGGCGTCAATTTTTGTGAGATGCCTAATTTAACTTTATATATATTTTTAATGGTCACGCTTAATTAAATGTACTTATTTTTATGTCGAAAGAATAGGAACTCGTAAAATATTTTTGCAACAATTAAATTATAGCTTATATTTAAATGGTTAATTTTAAAGCTATTAGGAGGTTATTATTTTCATATTTTAATTAATTAAAAGAAACTAATCAAAAATTTGAAAATCGGGCTTCGAGGTATTGCGCTGTTATCGTGTTCTGAGCTATCCTAAAATTTTCAAATGTTTAGCTAGTCGGGAAATTAGTTTAAAATTGATTGCATGATTTGTACCGAACAAACAAACAAGAGAGCGAGTTAATAAAAACATAGTAATAAAATAGGCAAAATTTCTTTCATTAGATGCTTTGTTTTCCCTGTTAAGTGTTTTTTATCCATATTTACTAAGTAATATTTATTACAAGCTCCTATTTTATGTATTTATAAATTTATTTGTTCCTTAAAAAAAAAAAAAAAAAAAAAAAAAACTTCTATAATTAACCAAATCAAATCTTGTCAGTATCGATAGTCATACATTAATTTCATCTCAATAGTATTTCGAGAGTTTTGAACAACGAAATTCAGAAAAATAGTACTCACTACGGAATTTTATTATTATTATTATCATTTCTAATTTTATATACTTATAAATTCCTTTTATCTGTAATAGTACAAAATGTTAAACTAATTTATATGTGCAAACATACGACAATAGTACGACTAATTAAAAAAAAAAAATCATTATAGTATTGTAAAGAGTTAAACCACTTTCCTAAATCAAAGATGTTCTTGCAACAAAAGCAGATTTACAATTAAAGTGCAAATAAGGAGCAGTTCATTCAGTTTTAACGGGAGTGGGGTGGGAGGAGATTGACAGACTTGGATACAGACTTGACAACTTAGCGACGAATTTGGTGACATGGCGACCAAAATCTGGGAGAAGTAATAATTTAGTGTTTCCAAAATTTAGAAGCTCTATCTTCAATAAGATCCGAGTTCTGGAATTTTCTGTATTCATCAATAGGTTTCTGGAGCAGAACAACTTTGAAAGTTCTCCAAATCGCGACAAAAATCATAAAAACAGAAGAGACACTTCCAAAGAGATCAGTTGTATTCGGACATTTGTTCTGAACGTTCGTTTCGGTTTAAATGGTTTATATTTATTCTTAAATGAGTGATATTCCACTCTGTGGTGTTTTTAATTTTGTTTTATGACTTTTTGAGGTATGAATTTGAGTACGATAATTTACTGGTTTTTTTTCGAGAAGAATCCTTGAATAAAGTGTATTTGTCGACAAGAAACTGCTTGTTTCTTTACAATTAATTTCCCATGCAAGAAAATCGACATTTTGGTAACAATATGGATAGACACGGATATTTTGGATCAGTATGATATGCGTAATACTCACAAAAGATGTAATGAAGTGTGGGAACGTTTAGTTTACTAGTTTTTGTGTTTAAATATTTACTTAAAAAGTAGACCCAAACAAATAGAAACATTTACATTTACAGCTCTCATCTAAATCATCTATTGTGATGCCTCAACGCGGCATTTATGCACCCACATTCACACTAAATCTGACATTTCAGGGATGGAACAAAAACTAGGTATGGAACAGGATGCGCAGAACTCATACCGGTATTTGTTGAAGAAATTTTTTCTACCTATAATATCGTTGATTTAAGAAGTAGAAAATTTTATTGTATTGATAGTGGTATCAATTCTGTGTTCGTGTTTCATGCCTGCTATTTTAGTTTCCTCTATTTGCCTTGACAATTGTACCTTGTGCTATTGGAAATCCCCGTATAAGATTTTTTTTCTTTCTACAAGATGCACTTTTTATTTGTTCCTTTTTAAATTTCATTTTATTTGATACGTTTTTCTTTTCATTAGCCACTCAATAAACTTATTACTTTTAAGGTTTGAGATTCAATTGACTTGCTGAATGATAACTTCTTATAAAATGATTATAAAAAAAAAAAAAAAAAAAAAAAAAAGGTAATATAGGGCGTCAAGTGAAACTCTGCACACAGGCGCCTGACAATGCTGGCGCGCCCCTGTCCGGAATTTACCTACACCCATTACTAATAATAGAAACGGGGAGGGGGAAGGGGTAACTTTCATAAATAATACTAAAGAGAACTACTGCCTCTTTTAGATCGCATGCGATATTATTTGTAGAAAAAAAAAAAAAACACGCTTATTGTATATTCTTTTTACAAATAAAACAGAAATTCACTTTCCACGACAATAACTTGAATAAAGCCAAAATTTAAAAGAAATAAGAGATTTACTTATACTGGATTATTACATTAAAATAATGTTATTCTTGAAAATGTTCTTAAAAATAACAACAATAAGCATAATCAAATGTTCTTGACAGTGCACAAAATTTCTCAGAAAAAAAAAAAACACACACACACAAATGTATCGCAGAACACAAACTAATTTTCAGTTTTAAACAAGCAGGTTTGCCACTTTTATAAAAGGTGAAATTTTTTTCTCAAACAAAACGAAAACACATTTCACAACACTAATACACTACTTTTAAGCAAGCAGATTTCTTCACGATAAATAAGAGGCTGAATATCACATAAATGTGCATTTTAGTGTTTCAGGTCTTTATTATTAATTTTAAGCAAATAAATTGTAAAATTTTATTATTATTATTTAGAAGTACCTTTTTAAAAAAGCATCAAATCATAAAATGTGAGTTTATAGCAATTTTAGTATTTTTTAGAAAATTTTAAACCTTATAACCGTCATTTTCGTGACTGTCTCCAAGACCAAATGTTTACGTACAAAGTATGTTTTTTACTAAAAAAAATAAAATGATAATTATAATAATTGTTAATTCTTGTAAAAAAAACTATTTGTTTTCAAAGGAAATTTTTTTTTTTTTAATTACGTTAATTTTCATGCATGTGTAATTAAAATGCTTGTATGCAAGTCTTCACGTCATTTTCGTGACACATGAAAATAACTTCATATATCATCAAGGGATGGTGCCACCATTCACTTTTTTTAAAGTTTAAGATCAGAAATCAACATTGACGATATGTGGGAAAAAAAAATCTCAAGAAAATTGAAAACAGGTAAGAGTTACCATTATTTTTATTGTTTACATGCTGTGCGTACTTTTATTGCTTGTCATTTTCGAGATGCATAAAAAATAAAAAAATATTATTATAAAATTTAAAACAAAGTTTTATTTTAATATAGAATGACGACCAGAAGAAGAAAATGTGACGATATTGGCTTAGTGAAAGAATGTTTTTCAGTACAGAACGAATTATTGACGATTTGTCATTTTCGTGACGGTCATTTTTGTGACGTCACGAAAATGACATTTGTTGCAGATTTACTATTTTGTAAGCCCTGGATTTAAATAATTTTTTATTTTGAATTAAAAGATTTGTTGGTGTAGGATAAGCTTTATATTTAAATATTTAAAGTACTTTCCGGTATCCAGGTAAATATAAAAAAATTACATACGACATTAATATTAAGATACAATTAAAAAAGCAAACTTTTATTTATTTATTTATTTATTTTTTTCCCTTTAAGGTGTCATTGAGAATGTTACTCAAAATATTTTACTTGTGTCATTTATGGCAAGATGCAGAAAAAATAATTTGCATGGCCTGACAAAGAGGATGTCCATGAAATTCAAGTGCCACATATTCTGTGCAAAATTAGGAATTCTCCTGAACCTGCTTCAAATAGATATTTTAAACTTCAGGATGAAGATTTTAATAATGTTCGAAATGCTTTTTCTGAATTTAATTCAGTTAATCATTAAACTTGTAACTACAAGGATTTTAATACAATAAAATTGCTTGATATTCTCATTATTGCTCTTTCTTTTCCCTTCACAATCTTTTCTCTATTGTTCTAATATGTTCCATTTTTAATATTATATGGTCCTATTTCATTGACAAACAATGTTATTTCAGTGAAAAATAGTTATTTTGACAAATATTGTCATTTCAGTGACAAACCAGTCATTTCAGTGACATCATTTTTTGACATCTTTAAATGCTATAATTAAAAATTTAATGCAAGTAAACTAATTATTTCCAGTTTATAGTCAAGAGGTATGCAGTCTATGATATTTCCCATTGATATAATTTATGTTTATAAAAAAATAAATTTAAATTTATTTATTTATTTTTTTATTTTTTTAAATTTAAAAGTTTTGGGTTTTTTATTTTATTTTATTTTTTAAAATGGGAAGAACTTTTTAGAAAAGCCTAAGTCTTGTATTTTTTAATGAATCTGAACCACAAAAAAAAAAAAAAAAAAAAAATTAAATGATAATTTTGATTTTATAAGATAATTAAAATTATAAATTTTTATTGAAAAATTTCAATAAAATTTTAAAAAATTATGTTCGATCTCTGTCAAACTCAGAATTTATTTAAGATGTACTTACGGACTTATTTTCAAAAATTCAAATTAAAATACAAAGTTTGAAAAAAAAGTTTAAAAAAATGCAAAATGCACACTTATGTGATATTCAGCCAAGAACACTAATATTTATCTTTAAACAGGCAGATTTGCCGCTTTTAAAAATGGCTATTTACAACGAAGTAAAGCACTTTTTCTAATGCACTTATTATTTGAGCTGGAATACAGAATTCCATTCATTTTAACTTGAAAAACACAAAGAATCTGGATGATTCTATAAAACACTAAATCAGGATGATTCAAATTCGATACGTAACTCTTGGAACTTTGTCCAGAGCAGGAACAATGACGGCTCCAAAACAGATTTAAATTGGCCATTAAATCCATATTGACAAGGCTGGCAAGTGCATTCGTGCCACTCGATTGCCTTTATAATAGAATTTCATTGTAGATATAAATTTTATGAGTATCTTTAATTTTTCGTTGGGCGCCAATATAACGGTATGGCACGATAGAACATTTAAGAACGAACTCTGGAATTCTATTATTTAATATTTTAATTATAATAAAGCACAATTACAATAACTATATACATCGCGCACAGTAAACAGAACATAAATGTAGGTTACATAAGACGAATATAACTTCTTACAGGCCTGTGGCCCATGGCCACACAGGCGTCTTACACGAAAAACGTCTACATCTTTCAGCAAGAACCAACGAACGTCTGAAATCAAAATGTTTTCACTTCACTTTATAGATTGACAAAATATCATTAGATATTTTGCCAAGAAGGGCAACAGCGCCATCTATATAGTTTTAAATGATCGGGAAGATGGCTCAATATCGATAGGCTATTTAATATATTCGTAAGAGTTTGAATTTAGCGCTACACAATTACATAAACACTGCCATCTATTACAATATGACTTATACATAAGACTCAAAATACGGTTACGAAAAACTTGTCGACTTTCTTATGTGAGAAAGTAGTTCGTAAAAAACAGGCAAGTTCTGGTCGAAGAATGCATTTTATTTTGCGTAACTTCTTGAATCTTTAGAACAAAACTGCTATTACAACGAATATTCTCGAAAAAAGTCCAATAATACTATTAAATCTTTTAATGTTTTGCAAACAATCCAATTAAAATGCCACTCGTACTGCAAAAGTCGCTATTAGAAGAAAGCACTGGAATAGTCCACACTGTAAAAAAAAAAAAAAAAAAAAACGTAAAATCACGGGATTTGAGCGTTTAATTTTACGGGAAATGAGTGTTTTGCTACCTAAATGGCTAAAGCCCTTAATTTGTTATCATGAAAGCATAATTTTAGAATACTGGCATTTTTTTACAGCAAAAGTTGTCAATCTAACGTAATTTACTCAAATCTGTCATCAAATTGTATTTTTACGGTCAATTCTCTTCAAATGTAAAGTGCTAGCTTTTCAGTGACGTCATATAATAATCACATCGTATTTGAAACTGAAAATATAATTGTAGTTTTATTGGTTGAGAGAGTTTATTTAAACACTCGTGCAAATAGCGATCGGTATATTCAAAGTTGTATGTTTGTGAAAACGTAAAATTACGGGGGAATACATTATTTGTCGTCCAAATGTTTTTTTACAGGCTTTGCTTGGAATCTCTGCTGCCGGGCATTGCCCGCAATTTGGCTTGAATTTTTTTACTGCACAAGAAAGCAGTCACTTGCTCTTGTTCCATGGGAATAAAGCAAATTGAAGTTACCCAGACGGGAGCTAGACTTAAACTAACGTTTATTTACATATGTACAGTTACAGAGAAAAAAAGAATGAACACACAGCGCCATCTATTGGCGTATTATAAAACACTTTGAGCATTATCACCACTTATATTATACCAACATTCTCCCCCTGCGAAAAGCGTTTTATATATAATCAAAAACAATAATAAACAGTAGTTAATATTCAAATATATACCT
Source organism: Salticus scenicus (assembly GCA_963930645.1). Taxonomy (NCBI): domain Eukaryota; kingdom Metazoa; phylum Arthropoda; class Arachnida; order Araneae; family Salticidae; genus Salticus; species Salticus scenicus. The sequence continues at coordinate 244,188,988 of OZ005652.1, forward strand.
TTAAATCAAACATATTTTTTCTAATGTAAATGATAATTTTTCCTTTGTAACAGCCTTTGTTAAAAAATCTGAAATCATTTCATTAGTACAATAATACACAACTTTTACAGTCTTTTCTTCAATTAAGTCTAACAAAATGAAATTTAAGATTAACATGTCTTGTTTTATTTGATGACTTAGCTGTATTTAGCCAGTCTATTGCTGCTTGACTATCAGAATAAATCCCCTAACAGCACAGTTAGGGTTAACTTATCCACAGTACATCTTAAGGACGTTTCTGGGATGCCTTTTCATCCAGAAGATATCTTGAAGATATCCTGGGGAGGTGATGTGCTGTCTGGTTTTTCAACAAATTGTTCACACTTAAGTTCTTGTAACATGTTTAAAGTCCATGTTAATTCTCTTGCAGTATCTGCAGTGGCTAACAGCTCTGATTCGCATGTGGGTAGTCCTACACATCTTTGCTTTTTACTTTTCCATACAATAAGAGAATTTCCTAACATAATTGCACAACCTGAAAATGATTTGCCTCCCTCTCCATTTCCCCAGCTTGCATCTGCACTACAATTTATTAAACCGAATTTTCTCTCGTAAAAAAAACTTTATTTTTTGTTCCATTTAAGTATTTTAGAACTTTTTTAGCTAATGTATAATGTCTTTTCTCAGGACGTTTATTAAATTGTGATAAATAACTAGTAACAAATGCAAGGTCAGGTCGAGTTCGGTTAGCTAAATAGAGCAGCTCGCCTATAATTTCTTGATACTCAGTTTGATTAACTAAATTATCTGTAGGTGTAAAACATCTATCCTCGCCTTTAACTATTGGTAGATTAGACTTTTTAGAATTTTGCATACCATATTTTTCTAATAAAGATTCAATGTAGTTATTTTGCGATAAACTGATACCGTCTTGATTTTGTACTACTTCCATGCCTAAAAATTTTGAATCTTTAGTTGTTTTATTCAGAACAAAAATTTCTTTAAGTTTACTTATTTTTTCATCGCATAACTTAGAATTATTTGAAAAAACTGCTAAATCATCAACGTACACACAAATTGCTAGAAAATTCGTATCATCTTTATAAGTAAATACACAATTATCAGATGCAAGTGGAGAGAAGCCAATCACTTTCAATTCATGTTTAAGTTTATTATGCCAATTTCGCCCGCTTTGAGGCAAGCCATATATACTACGTTTCAATTTACATACATTATTTTTACCAAATTTATTTTCATAACCAGGGGGTATTTCCATATATACAGTTTCTTCAATGTTACCATATAAATATGCTGTTTTTACATCAAAATATCTTACAGATTATTGTGTTCTCCTTGGTTGTTTGTTTTCTATTTCTCCCGGGTTTTCTACTTTCCAAAAAAAGGAATCTGGCAACATGGATAAAAACTTATTCTATTCTATTCTATTCTATTTACATCGATTTGACTCTTTCCATGAACAATATTATCGACTATCAAAATACATCGAACTGTTCTTTAAAAATTGTATATATGTAGATAAAGTAAAGTATGGTGCTAAATGTTAATTAAATGTTTATAAAAGTTCATCATTATCTTCATCAATACGCGGCTACTCGCCACCACAGTCATAACAGTTTTGGCGACGAGGTAAAGTTGTTTCATTTTCAATTCAACTTAAAGTTATAATTTACATTTTAAATAGATAATGGATCCAGAACAATTTCAGAAATTGCTTGATATTGTAAATCGGGGCCAACAAATGCTTATTGAACAGTTGTTGTCAAGAGACAAATCTGAAATGGCTAATAATAGCAGTAATACTAACTCAACAAAGATTCCAGTTGTTAACATTTCCCATATTCCTCCTTTTGAATGTTTTAATAATAAGAAAGAAAATTTTAAATATTATCGTCAACGTTTCGAAAATTATTTAATGATGAAAGATATTTTTCATGATAAATATAAAAGCGCACAAATTTTGTTAAATTCTATAGGAACATCAAATTACAATATCTTGGCGGCTGTTATTGCGCCAAAGGCTCCCAGTGAATTAGAATATGATGAACTACTTAAAGTATTAGAAAATCATTTAGCACCAAAGAAAAATCCTTTAGTTTTACAACATTACTTTTTGTCAACTTATCAAAAACAGGACAGTTCTATTTCCGAATATGTCGCAGAATTACGGCGTGATATTTCCGAATGCGAGTTTACTGTTGACTGTGAATGCAGTAAAAAGGTATCTGTTGCTGATATTTTCCTTAGAGCACAATTTATTCGTGGCATTAAAGATAGTTGGATCAAAGAGCAACTCTTGCAATCAGAATTAAAAAATTTCAACGATATTGTTGATAAAGCTATTGCACTTGAAGCTTCAAAAATTGACAGTCGCGAGTTATCAAAAACTTTAAACACCAGTACATCTATCTCAGAGGATATCAATAAAGTCGCCGAAAGTAATAGGCAATTGAAATACGTGAAAACATCCTTTAACACTCAAAACATAAAGAAAAAAGAGGCAGTTTCACATCAGCGCATGAAATCCAAACAAAATCAAATTGATTTCGAAAAACTTGACATAAATAATTTGTGCCTACGCTGTGCGAAAAACAACCATTTATCAAAAGACTGTCGCATTAATCCAAATAATTTGAAGTGTAAGTCGTGTAAATCAACTGGACATGTACAAAGAGTCTGTATCAAGACATTACTTAAAGCTAAAACATCAAATAGTCCAAGAATACCACTTAATCAAATGGAAATATATGAAAATAATAACATAAACACGATTGTTGATATTTACGATAACCATATCTCAGATTCTACCCCTGATGCTAAGAAATATTTTACTACAGTAAAAATCGAAAATCGCTATCAAAAATTTGAAGTCGACACAGGAGCAGGATACACTCTCATACCAGAAAGTCAATTTAAAAGGTTAGGTCTCAAGGAACAGTTTGAACCAACAAATATTGTTTTTAGATCATATACTGAAAATGTGTTTGTGCCCTTAGGGAAAGTGCGAGTGAAGGTTGAATATAAAGGGTGTATATCTAATGAATATTTATATGTCGTTCCTGATGGGTATGATCCTCTTCTAGGCAGAGTATGGGTTAGACATTTAAAAATCAATCTACATGAAATCGATACAGAAAACAACCCCCAAAATAGAATAGGAAATAAAATCGCTGCAATCAATGTCTCTGAGATTATAAATCTTTTTCCAGAAGTGTTCGAACAAAAGGTTGGTTGTGTACCGAATTTCTTAATCAAACTGAAGTTACGTGATGGAGCAAAACCTAGTTACACTCCTGAACGAAATGTACCCTATGCTTTACGAGAAAAAGTTGAAAAAGAACTTCATGATCTCGAAGCAGCTGGAATAATATCTAAATCAATTACAAGTGATTGGGGATCACCGTTGGTTGTAATTCCTAAAGCGGATGGAACAGTTAGACTCTGTGTTGACTATAAAGTTGGAGTTAACGACCTACTGATGAATACAAATTATCCAATAAAGAAAATCGATGAAGTATTAAACAGTCTTAGGAATTCAAAGTATTTCTGCAAGTTAGACTTGTTTAAAGCTTATCTTCACTTAAAAACTGATGAGGAGAGCAGCATTATCCAAACTATTTCGACACATCGAGGGACATACAGGATGAATAGGTTAAGCTTTGGAATTAAAACTGCACCTGCTGAATTTAACCGGGTAATTGATCAAATCCTGAAGGGTTTACCAAAAACCATCGCTTATTTCGATGATATTGTCGTTCATGGTAAAACGAAAGAAGAATGCTCAAAGAACCTCCTTGCATGTCTAGAAAGATTACGTGACTACGATTTACACGTGAATAGCAAGAAATGTGAATTTTTTCGAACAAAAATTGAATATTTAGGTCATGTTATAGAAAACAATAAAATATCACGATCACCTACAAAAGTTGAAGCTGTAACACGCATGCCACGACCAAAGAATGTTCATGAACTGCGCCAATTTCTAGGTATGGTAACTTACTATTCTCGATTCATACCAAACGTTTCGACCATTACTTACCCTTTACGCAAGCTTCTGCGGAAACATCAGAAATTTTGCTGGAATAAAGAAAGTGAGCAGGCTTTCCTTAAGCTTAAAGAAGAGATATCCAGTGACAGAGTGTTAGTACCTTTCAATCCTGAATTACCTGTTACACTAGCGACAGATGCTAGTCCAGTCGGAGTTGCTGCTATCTTATCACATACCATCGATGATGTAGAAAAGCCAATCGCTTTTGCTTCCCGTTCCTTAACAGAAGCTGAAAGAAATTACTCTCAACTTGACCGAGAAGCTTTAGCAATCGTATTTGGATTTTCTCACTTTTTCGATTATCTTTATGGTAGGAATTTCGTCCTAATCACTGATAACCAGCCCTTATCCAGGATATTTCATAGAAAAGCAAGTCTTCCAAAAATGACATCAGCTCGACTGTTGCGCTATGCTTCTTATTTAGCTGGATTTGATTACACCGTCAAATTTAGGAAAGGATTGGAAAATCAAAATGTAGATTGTTTATCTAGATCTCCTGTCAACCAGAATTACGCATCGGCAGACACATATATAAATGACGAAGTTCATCAAATATGTGCATCTAATATTTTTGAAATATCAACTGAAACTCTAACTGCAGATACTATCATACGAGAAACAGAAAATGATCAGGAGTTGTCACAGATCAAAAAAGAACTTCAATCAAGCTCCATCAACAGTGACTACATTTTGGATAATGGAATTTTATTTAAGAGTAATCGCATTGTAATACCGAGAAAACTGCAGCCTGAAGTCCTAAAAGAATTACATTCTACGCATATTGGAATAACAAAAATGAAACAGTTAGCTTGACGTTATTGTATATGGAAGAATATCGACAAGGACATAGAAAACTTAGTAAAATCTTGCCCAGATTGTTCTTCAGTGAGACATAATCCTGCGAAGGCACCCCTTCACCACTGGGATTTACCAATTAATAATTGGGATAGAATTCATATCGATTATGCAGGTCCTTTCCAGGGATTTTATTACCTACTCGTTGTGGATGCAAAATCACGTTGGGTAGAAATCAAAGTCTCACAGAAAGCTCCAAATGCTGACAGTACCATGAAATTACTTAACGAAATTTTTGCAATGCATGGATATCCACTAGTTATAGTTTCTGATAACGCTAAAATTTTCACGAAGGAAACATTTAAAAATTTCTGTCGTATGGATGGAATAAAGCAAAAATTTATCGCACCAGGACACCCAGCGACCAATGGCCTTGCGGAACGTAACGTGCAAACACTGAAAGATCGACTAAAATCAATGGCCACAGAAAATCTTCCCATCCACTTAAAACTTCAAAAGATTCTTTTTCGATATCGAGCAACGCCTTTAGCAAATGGGAAGTCACCAGCAGAAATGTATCTAAATCGCAAAATTCGTATTAAACTTGACGCACTGTTTCCATACCACGAAAAGAAATCTGAACAGAAGATTAGACCTCACACTCGAAAAATCTATGTGGGGGAGAGAGTGAGAGCAAAATTCTTTATAAACAATAAAACTGTATGGAAACTAGGAGTTATAACTAGAAAACTTGGACATATTCACTATATAGTTAAATTAGATGAAGGCAGGGAAATCAAGAGGCATATTAATCAACTACATAAATCAAATGTTCAAAGGGAAAATATAGCATCGCCATCAATTCCACACCAGAAATCCTCCCATAACACAAATCATGACCCTGCTTATTATCAAGTTATCAACCCTCAAGGAAATGAGCTGAACACATATCCTGCCACAGATCAACCACAGACTCCTTCACCACCTGTACGAAGATCTACTAGAACGAGGCGCCAACCAGCATACCTGCAAGATTATATTTTATCTTAAAGGTTGACTCGGCACTGTATGTTTTCAAGTGGGGGAGAATTATTGTGTTCTCCTTGGTTGTTTGTTTTCTATTTCTCCCGGGTTTTCTACTTTCCAAAAAAAGGAATCTGGCAACATGGATAAAAACTTATTCTATTCTATTCTATTTACATCGATTTGACTCTTTCCATGAACAATATTATCGACTATCAAAATACATCGAAATGTTCTTTAAAAATTGTATATATGTAGATAAAGTAATGTATGGTGCTAAATGTTAATTAAATGTTTATAAAAGTTCATCATTATCTTCATCAATACGCGGCTACTCGCCACCACAGTCATAACACAGATAAATTCAGTTTAGAAGCGATTGCCATTAATAACCTAAATGATTCAATATTTACTACCGGGGTGAATATGACTCTGAATAATCAACTGTTTTTATTTGATTGAAGGCCACTGCTACTAACCTAGCTTTATAAATTTCCTCATTATTAACCCTTTTAATTGAATAAATCCATTTACTTTTAATTATTTTTTCATTTTTTGGCCTTTCAACTATCTCGAAAACATTGTGTTTATTCATGGAATCGATTTCTTTTTCCATAGCGATCTCCCATTTTTTACAATTTCTTTTATTTTTTATTTCCTCAAAATTTCTCGGTACTGATTCCCCATCAAGGTCGTTTAAAGCCAAATTAGCTGTCATTTTATTTTTTATTCTTTCTGATCGTCTCAACTGGGGTGGCGATCTAAAAATAGATTCTGACTCATTCTGTATTTCATTTTCTTCTAGCTTTTGTTGTTCAGAAGAAAAATCTGATATATTATTATCATCATTGTTTCCGGGTAGGAAAGAAGTTTCGTTTTCATTAAACTGGGTTAATTCTTTGATATCCCACAAATAAGTTTCGGTTTCACTTTTTAAGAATTCACTACCTTTAGATGTTTCATCAAATTTAACTGATCTTTCTTCAATAATTTTTCTTTTTTCGATATCATAAATTCTGTATGCACGCCTATCTCTAGAATATCCAACAAATATACCTTTTTTAGCGGGAACATCGAATTGATTTCTGAATTGTTTAGGAATGTGATAGTAAGCTACACAACCAAAAGTTTTTAAATAAGTTAGTTTTGGTTTTCTACCAGTCCATATTTCGATTGGGATTTTTTGTTTACCTTTTCGCGGCGTGTTATTAGAAATGTGGGTACTACAATTTATGGCTTCCGCCCAAAATCTAAGTGGCAATTTACTATCATATAACAATGTTCTTGCACGTTCTACCAGTACTCTTACACATTTTTCTGCAATACCGTTGCTTTCAGGATTATATGGTACTGTTTTCTCGTGCATAATTCCAGATTTTTCTAGAAAATTTTCAAATTCATTATTTACAAACTCCAAACCGTTATCGGTTCTTAAACGTTTAATTTTCTTATTCATCTGATTTTCATACCTTTCTTTGAAAATAGTAAAAGCATGAAATGCTTCATACTTATGTTTCAAGAAATAAGTGAAATACATCCCAGAAAAATCATCAACTAATACTAAAAAATATTTAGAATTTCCTAAGGAATTAACATTTATAGGTCCTGCTAAATCAGCATGAATCAATTCTAATATAGAACTACTTTGATCAAAATTTACTTTTGGATGATTTTTCCGAGTTAACTTACTAATGTCACATGATTCACAATTAAAATTTTCAGAATCTCTAAATTTTATGCCAATAATATTTTGCATTTTTATCATATATTGTGGATTTAAATGACAAAGTCTTTTGTGCCAAATATCATAAGATTCTGATTTATTTATTAAGTTACATTCTAGAGAATCAGGTGACATATATCATTGTAAGGTTCTGATATGACTTCAAATCTATTATTTATTTTAACAGCTTTTAACACAATTTCATCATTTTTACTTAGAACTAAGATATGATCTCTACTTGATTTAATCATATAACCTTTATCCATTAATTTACTTACAGAAATTAAATTATTTCTCAAATCAGGGATATATATACACTCATTTATAGTTAACATATTTTGAGAATTATTTACCAAAGTTTTAGCGCGAACAGTTCCTATACCAGTAAAATTTAAAGTAGAATTCTTACCTGCTAAATTGATATATCCATTATCATTAGTAATATCACAAAAATAATTCAAATTATTTGTTAAATGACAACTTGAGCCTGAATCCAATAACCAAATGTTATTTTCAGAAATATCAAATTGTTCTCCATTCGAGGAAAGTGCAAAATCACTATCATTTTTACTTGCATAGTTCGAGTTTCTGTTTTTAAACTGTTCTTTGTTTTTGTTCTTATTGTTATTATAAGCATTTGTTCTTTTATCATGAGCGTTCGTAGGTAAGTTATCTTTTTTTCGAAAATAGCAGTTTTTATCAAGATGATTAGTTTTCTTACAGATGAAACAACTTTTCACTCTATTTTTGTTCTCACTTTTAACGTAGAATGCTTCTTCTCTTCTAGTAGCATTTTGGTAGTCAGGTGATCTCAGGATTGTTCTCTCTTCTTCGCGTAAGATCTCGAGTATTTCATCTAAATCTTTTTCTCTTTGAGTTTTCAATATTTCTTTAATTTTCGAGAATTTTTCTCTAAGTCCTCTTACAGCATAATACACAATTTCTCACTCTGTAATTTCCAAACCTAGTGAAGCACATTTTGTTCTTAAACCTCTTGCTCTTGCAATATAGTCTGTCACATTTTCTTCTGGATTTATTTCAATATTTTTTATTTCATTACTTGCATCGATTTTTCGATCTTCCAATTTTCCTGTGAATGTTGATTTTATTTTTTCCCATAAATTCTTAGCGTTTCCTTCATCAGCGAATTGGAGGCTTTGTTCATCAGATAATGAAAGTAGGATATATGACACAGCTTCGGCATTCTTAGTATCCCATTCAGCCCGTTCTTCTTCTTTTAAGTCGCCTGCTTCTTTAATCACGACGTCGTACAACTTTTTAATAGTTAGTACAGCTTTTAATTTTAATGACCACGTGTGATAATTAGTACTATTCAACAGTGGTACTGACGGGATTAATTTATCCATTTTTAATTTTCTTTTTAATTGAAGATCTACTTTCGCTGATCCATTTTTTAGTTTTATTTTTAATTACAGGAAAACGTGGCGTCGTTTCATTTTTGCCGATGATCGAACGCAATCAGCGCTCGTGCTACCACAAGAAGTTACCCAGACGGGAGCTAGACTTAAACTAACGTTTATTTACATATGTACAGTTACAGAGAAAAAAGAATGAACACACAGCGCCATCTATTGGCGTATTATAAAACACTCTGAGCATTATCACCACTTATATTATACCAACACAAATAACATCAAATACTCCAGAGGATAAATTATTGCTAGCTAACGAACAAAGTTCTGTCTCTTAGAGCTCAATTTCCAAAGTGCAATCGCTCAGAACAACTCTGAATAGTAGTGACTGCACACTCATTCGCATAAGTCAACTCACTCTTATTTATACCTTTTGACGATGGGTTTTCGAGGTATTTCAATCCAGAACCCATGAAAAGTTCTATAAATCGGCCCCAGTGCATGGTACAGATTTGAAACTTTTGGAACCCTAAACTACTATTTTTGTCAAATTATATAGCTAAATTCGTCGCCAAGTTTTTTGCCAATGGGGATCTCATTGAAAGGAATGAACTTTTCCTTTTCCTGTAAAACTTCTTTCACTGCAACAGGACAATTGAGATAGGAGAAGAGATTTAATCCGTTGTAACAATACTAAAAGTCTCTTCATTTCAGAGCTTTGATAACAGAGTATGCTTATTATTAAATGATTATCGATTGCTGCTTTAGGTCTGCATCACAAGAAGGGCCTCAAGATTTGACTGACATAATACTAATCTAGTCTGATTTTAATAAATTTTAGGGTAGAAAAAGCCCTTTCACAGCTGACTTGTGACAAAAGGCTGATTTACGTCAAAAGGAAACGTTTCTTTTCTTAATACAACACTTCATTTTTTATTACAACAATGAAAATGAAGAAAAATTTCCCATAGATCTAATGTTAAAATCATTAAAAAGTAATTAAAGAAAATTAAAATTTAATAACTAAATATACACCATTCTGTATATATAATAATTAAAAACCTTACTTCAGCTTCACCACTTGGTGACTTTTTAGTGAAGTAGTTTCGGGTAGGGGAATCCCCCTCATCATCGGCACCGGTCATTTCGGCAGTGTTGTTCTTTCGTGAAAACTTAGAACTGTTGTGCTTCGTTCTTTCATCAAGTAGGTGGTGCCAGTTGGCATCTATCCCTGTTTTCGATTCTTCATGGTTGCATGCAAATGGTTGATTCAATATTTCAATTGTTTCTTTGAATAAGGCATATTGGTTGCTATTGGTCGGTTAGAATGCTGTCTGGGTTTTCAGAGTTAGGGATTATGACAAAAATATCATCGGCATACCGAGTCCAGAGTTTGCACTTGTTAATAATGTGGTTGGCAGAATTTTCGAGGAGGCGGAGTTTTAATTCGGCGATGATTCCGGAAATGGGGGATCCCATAGGAACTCCTTGAGTTTGACGGTAGATGTTTTGGTTGAAGCTAAAGTATGATTCATTTAAAAGGAGGTTGTTGACGCAGATTAGAGTTTCACTTGTTTTATTATCTCTAAAGGTGTCTATTAATTTGCCATTGATTATTTTGGTGATTTCAGGAATATTAATGGATGGCTATAAATCTTTAACATCAAAACTAACTAATTTATAAGTGTAATTTAGATTAACATTACGGAGTTTTTCGAGAAACATTTCATTTGAGTTTATTGAGAGGTTGTAGGGAGGGAGAAGCGAAAGTTGTGTATTTTTCAAGGGAGTAAGTGGGACCTTTGGATTTGTTTACAATAGGACGGAGTGAGGGAGGGTTTCTGTGATCTTTATATTTAGTGAAAAGTCGAGGGATAGTAGATGCATGATTATTAAAAATTGGTTTGTTATTGTTGGGCCAATGGCCAGTTTTTATGAGATCTTTGGTTTTACTTATCAGTTTATTTAATGGTGGGAGGGGGATTTTTACGGCTTTAAATTAACCGTTAAATAAACTGATAAGTAAAACCAAAGATCTCATAAAAACTGGCCATTGGTCCAACAATAACAAACCAATTTTTAATAATCATGCATCTACTATCCCTCGACTTTTCGCTAAATATAAAGATCACAAAAACCCGCCCCACTCCATCCTATTGTAAACAAATCCGAAGGTCCCACTTACTCCCTTGAAAAATACATGAAAAATATCTATCTTTCGCTTCTCCTTCCCTCCAACTTCTCAATAAACTCAAATGAAATGTTTCTAGAAAAACTCCGTAATGTTAATCTAAATTACACCGATAAATTAGTTAGTTTTGATGTTAAAGATTTATATCCATCCATTAACCCCTTCCGCTCCAGGCTAGCTGTAGTATAAATATGTGAAATACCAGATTATAATTTTAAAATAATGCAATACATAACGAAGTAACAATGTGCATTTTGTTGCGAAGTAAAAATATTTAATTAATGAAGGTAGTAAATATGAATACATATCAAAGTATTTCAATTATTTATAGCAATGACTGCTGTAAGTGGTTCATAATCACTGTCATCGCTTTCGCCGTCTTCACTTGTTGTAAAGTCATCATTGGAATCTTCAAGTTCGTCATAATCGGGGATATAATCATTATCCGAATCACTAGAATCAGACATTATTCACAGTTTCAAACACCGGCAAAACACACAAAATCGAGGAGCGAAAATTACACAAAACCGCAGCCGCGAGAAATCACGAAACAACTGGCGTAGCCAAAACTAATAGGTCACCGAGACTACTAATGCTATCTAGTTGTCAGCAATGAAAATAGAATTTCAAAATACCATATGACAAATAAAATAACTCTCTCTGATACCACTACAACGTTGGGCTTATTGTATCGTATACTTTCTTTGGACGTATGCACGTACGTCCATGGTATTAATGGCCATTAACACTAGGACGTACGCACGTACGTCCCTGGAGTGGAAGGGGTTAATATTCCTGAAATCACCAAAATAATCAATGGCAAATTAATCAACACCTTTAGAGATAAAAAAACAAGTGAAACTCTAAAGTGCGTCAACAACCTCCTTTTAAATGAATCATACTTTAGCTTCAACCAAAACATCTACCGTCAAACTCAGAGAGTTCCTATGGGATCCCCCATTTCCGGAATCATCGCCGAATTAAAACTCCGCCTCCTCGAAAATTCTGCCAACCACATTATTAACAAATGCAAACTCTGGACTTTGTACGTCGATGATATTTTTGCCATAATCCCTAACTCTGAAAACCCTGACAGCATTCTAACCGACCTTAACAATCTTGACAACAACATTAAATTCACCATAGAAAAAGAAACCAACAACAATCTAAATTTTCTAGACATAAAAATTATAAAAAATCCTAATAATTCTTTTGACACTACTATATACAGAAAACCTACTGCTAACACCGAAATCATTAATAAAAATTGTAATACCCCCCCCCCCTCATACAAATTATCAGCCCTTCGTTCTTATATTAACCATGCTATACTCGTTTGTTCTAACAAAAATTTACTCAAAACCGAACTTAACTATATTAAAAAAATGGCCTTAAAAGCCAACTACTCTAAAAACCTAGTGAACAAGTAATATAAAAAACGCTTAAAATCCTTGAACAATATCGACAGTGCCCAGAAATCTAAACCCAACTTCACTACAGCCATCCCATATTGTAACGGCGCCAGCCTTAAAATAAAAAACGAAGCCAAAAATATAATCATCCCAATAAAACCTAACAAAAACGTCTTTCAATACATCCGTAATGAAAAAGACATCATTCAACAAAACTCTACACCTGGCATTTATAAAATAGACTTTGAACACACCAACGGAAATAAAGCCTGTTATATCGGAATGACAAAACGTAAAATTTCAGAACGCGAAAAAGAACACCGAACCGATCTAAAATTAGGAAAATCTTCTACAGCTTTCTCCACCACCCACAACAATAACCCTATAAATATTAACTCAATTAACATAAAAAAAATAGCCCCTTACAATAACCATAACTATGCACTAAAACGGGAGGCCCTCGGAATTATAACCAACAACAACGCTGTGAATGACCGAGAGTACTATCTCAACCCTATTGCCTGGCAACAACTACTACAGAATAATGAAGTGAAGCGAAACAACGACCGCAAGAGTTCCCCGGCAAAGTAAACAGAGAAGAACAACGTCGAGAAAGATACTTGGCTCTGATGATGGACACGGCGTGTCCGAAATTAATAAGCTAGTAATTAGAAAGGATTTTATAAGGTATTTTAAATGTTTGTTTTCATATCAGTTATCCTTTCCTTTAAAATAAGATTAAAAATTGTTTTCTCGATTTTCATACTAAAGGATAATGTGACCACTTAATGATATATAGTTTCTTATGTTTCACAACTTTTGCATGCATAATCTACTTCTAATTATCAATATTTATGCAATATAAATTTTTAATGTTTCATAAATATATAAAAACAATATTTAAATAATTCTTTCCTGTGTGAATTTTAATTCGTGTAACATTTATGCAACATGGTACAGAATGGGAAATTTACAACACAACTTACTATTTTTAAATTAAAATGGTGATTATGTTTCTAAATTGGCAATTTTATTTACAAAAATGTATAATGCGACTGGAAAAACAAACATATAATAAGCACTTGTTTTAACCCCCCCCATCCCCCCCCCCCCCCCCCCCAAAAAAAAAAAAATTCAATAGTCAGCAACTAGTACATGGTCACTTGGATTTTTACATATAGAATAATATGTAAGTAAATAAATTCTAGAAGGGGGAGAGGAGTTACTATCATAGATAATTTATATAGACCAATCATCTCCATGCTATCAAAGATAAGCCATTATAGGAGATTGACTCTTAGCAATAGGAATAGAATTTAGAAAATGCCAAAATCGTTTGTGGCTTTTAATTTCATCAATAAATATACGAAAAGAAATGGGATAAATTTCATCAGCAATTTATATAATTCTACGTTACAATTCCACGATAATGGACAACTTTCCACGACTAAAAAAAGAATTAATATTTCCCCCCACAACGATCAATCTATGCCATATTACTACATATATCTATGGTTAGTATTGCCTCCTCTTCCCCCATATCAGTAGTCAAAAAGGAGATTTTTTTTTTTTTTTTATAAAGACCACATAAGTGATTATTTTATGAATAAACAAGAAAACAAGACTTGTTCCTTGATAATTAATACAGTTTTATTGCCAATTTGGCATTAAATAGCAGAGTCAGAAATAATGTAAAAAAGAAAAAAAATAACAATCTTTTTGAAAACAATTTTGTTTTTAAAAGGAAAATAAAAACTTTTAGAAATGGAAGATTAAAAATAAGTACGTTTTAAGATGTGTGGGAGCCCTGTTACATTTCATTAATTTGAATTTTGTAATGGACAGTTTACCAGTCCCAATTTTTATCTGAATCAACCTGTGATTCTCTAATGAATTATTTCATATTTGATGAATTAAGTGGTACAACAAGAGTGTAATTTGCTTTTTTACACATACATTTATGAAAATGGTTATTAGCTATATTAAATACATATAATGAAACTTAAAAAAAGAAAAAAAGTGCATAAAATCATTCAATAATGACAATGTCTCAACACAATGCAGTACAGAATATTTAGTGGCAATAAAAGTTTTGATTCATCAATAAAATTGTATGTACACATGAATGAATGACAGTTTAAATAGAAATGAAAATGTGAATATGCAGCTATTTACAAACAAGATGAAAAATCACACTAATGAGGGATTTTAGTCAATTAACAACATTTCAATCTAAGTCAGTCATTCTTCTGGGTTTTTTTGCATTTTTCTTTATCTTTTGTCCCACTTTCATTTTTCCGGGAAAGTCCGTCGTATTTTGAGGTGACCTGTTACCATTGACTGTAGATGATGAGCTACTACTGCTACTACTTCGTGAATCAAGGCCTAAGGAATTTACATTAGTTTGACCATCAGTGATCGCCACATTTTCACTCGGGTTAGCATTTACCTCTGTATCATTATTTCTTTCATCTTCTATAATACCATTGACTGACACCATAGAAGTAATAGAAGATTTTGAAAACAATCTTTCAGCTTCTTTAAATTTTCTGTTTCTTTTATCAGCTTTACTGCTTGTACTTCTATTAGTGGCAAGGTATCTGTCCCAACCTCGAATTATGTTTCCATACAACTGAGTATCTTCTAAGTAACTACCTTCAAATGCATAGATTTGACGTTCTAGATTTGCTAAAGTTTCTGCAATTTCTGCTCTCTTCTTAACCAATTCAGCAAGTTCAGCTCTTAAATCAGTAGAGGAAGTT
Organism: Salticus scenicus; assembly: GCA_963930645.1. Lineage (NCBI taxonomy): Eukaryota > Metazoa > Arthropoda > Arachnida > Araneae > Salticidae > Salticus > Salticus scenicus. The sequence continues at coordinate 244,204,312 of OZ005652.1, forward strand.
TTAGCCATCATTAATCTAGAACAATAAAAAATATTTTACAATAAAATCAAATCTTTCAATCATAAAAGCTATATATACAATCATAATAAAAATTAAAAAACACTTAATACAGCACAGTCTTAAAACTTATTTGACGCACTGTGTACGTGAAAAATGGAAATTTGATCAGAAAGTGTATTTTTTCTTTTAGTAGCAATAAGTCTAATTATAATGATAAATAAATAGTAAACAGAAGATTTAATTTAGAAATTTATTGAGAGAAAATTTTTTGAGAGCCATACATTGTGAATGCATAAGCTTAATGAAAATTCGCTCTAAAAGTAAGCTTCTGAAAGCAGAATGTGGGAATGTAAAAATCTTGACTGAAAAAATAAATAAATAAAAAGGGCCTGTATGCCCCAAAGAATTGGTTTATGGTTTTCTTGTAGAAAGTAAAAAAAAAAAAAAAAAAATCTGGAGTGACTCTACTCGACTTTCCGAACATTGAGTAATTAACAGTTTCGTAGATAAAGTAAAGAAAGAGGAGTTGTTAAACAAACAAAAGAGAGAAAACTATAATAGAGTGTTTGAGTATTTTTCTCCATATATTACATAATGTTTTATTTAACACTATTGAACTTTAAGGCATTTAGATGCTATCGCACTTTTAAAAATTTGGTCCCATAGGCCATAATGATAAAGAATTTTTCTTTGTGTCCCTGTAAAAAAAAAAAATTGTAAGTGCTAGATTCACCAAAATCTATGCAGTTGATGCAACTGTGACCTATAACATGTGTAAAATTTTTTTGCTCAGATTAATAAAGCGTTTAGACGCTATCACACTTAAAAATTTGGCCCCATAGGCCACAATGATAAAGAATTTTTCTTTGTGTCCCAGCAAAAAAAAACTATAGGTGCTAGATTCTCCAAAAGCTATACAGATTGAGTATCTGTGACCTATAATACGTATAAATTTTTTGCTCAATTGAATAATGCGTTTAGATGCTATCACACTTTTAAGATTTTGGTCTCATAGGCCATGAAGAATATTTCTTTGTGTCCCTGTAAAAAAACGATAAGTGCTAGATTCATCAAAATCAATAGGGTTTGTACTATGGTGACTTACAATATACATACCAACTTTTAACTTATTCAAACAAAGCGTTTAGATGCTAGCGTGTTCATCACACACACACACACACACACACACACACACACACACACACACACACACATCATTGCAAAAATAGTGAAAACGGACTCATTGGACCTTGAAACGTATAGAAACATCAAAATCTCAAATTCGGATTTTTGACATGATTACAATACTTTCCTCACTATAGTGTTCGGAAAGTAAAAAGGAAATATTCAAACTTTGCTATTGAATTACGAAAGTTATTTTGTAATGATGATGAAAGAGCAACTGAATGTTGAATGTGTAATTTTTTGTATTATAAAATTTTTTAAAATTTAAATAAGAATTTTACTTACATTATTTTATTTTAATTTTTTACTTATTTCGACACAATACATTAATATATTTATTTATTACTATTTTGCTTATATTTTGCATCTTTGAATTACTGCATTATGTTGATTTATAGGTTGATATATCTTATTTTAAAACTAGAAGTGTATGATTTCTATAGATTTTGCAATATTGTTAATTGCAGCATAAAAATATAAAGATCAGACAAACGATTTTTTATTTTATTTATTTATTTTTTTGATAAAATTCATAATTTCGTAGTAATTAGATGAGATTATCAGTCATCTTAAAGAATTGTAGTGCAATGTTGTCATTCTTAATTTAAGATAAAAAGTTACAAAAGTGAAACGTGCATATGTAAAAAATCCATTTTTGCCATTTTTGCTTGCAAAAACCTATTTTTCCCTGGACAGTTTTTTCCACCTGTGGCAAAAACTTGCCAACCCTGTGTGTATGTGTATATAATCAATTTAAATATTTCAAAATAGATATGCAAAATCAACAATATTCAATAAATAAATATATCTATTTAGGGTGGATTGGATGCAAAAGTGATATTTTATAGTTTCAATTTTAATTCCTCCCACCCTTTCCTCCACTGCTTTCAACTACATTGTCATTTCCTCTCTCACAGTCATAAGTATCTTTCATGCAATTTTTTACTTTTTCATAAAACACCAGAAAGTGAAAAAAATTTCGGCTAAAATGAATTACAGCGACCACAAAAAATTATCAAAATTAAGCATTTTCGGCGATTTAGCGCTGTTTGGTGATAAATTCGCTAGCACCGAGATTGTTGTGTACGAACAGAGCCGTGTTTTGCTTATCCACTAAGTACTCAAAAATCAATCGCCTAACAGTGTGAAATTGCCAAATATGCTTAATTTTGATAATTTTGTCTTGTCGCTGTAATTCATTTCAGCCGATAATTTTTTCACTTTCTGGTGTTTTATGAAGGGTAGAATCATACATATTTTTATCAATATTTTTTGAAGACGACACCTTTTGAAAGTTATTGGTATGCATTTTATAGCTCTATGTCACACAAACTGTACAGATTTTGTCGAATCTAACATTAATAGTTCTTTTACAGAAATGCACAAAAGAATTTGGATATAATATGCTCTGTTAAACAATATTCTATTTGGAAGAAAATAATCAAACACTTATTATAATTTTCTTTTTTGTTTATTTAATGATTTCTCTTACTTTATTTTATGTAAACAACAGTGAATTACTTTTTGGAAATTTGAGTGGAGTAGCTTGACATTTTTTATTATTTCTCTAAAAATTTTTGCTTGTTCATCAAATTGGTTATAAATAAATATATATATATATACACACATATACCAGGTGTATGCATAAGTTTTCTCCTGTTTTTTGGTAAACAAAACACATAATTTTCAAGAGAATTTTTTTTTTTTTTTTTTAAATTCAAAATACTGGCCATTGGCTTCTACATATTTCGGCCATCTTTCAGGTAACAGATGAATATCATGCCATAAAAAATGCATGTCTTTCCGCAGCAAACCATTTGTCGAGCCATTTTCCAACTTCCTCGAAATTGCTGAAGTTCTGCTCTGCAAGCGCGTATCCCATTCGTGCAAAGGAGTGATAGTCAGATGGGGCCAGTGGGTCTATTCTGGCATGTTCGCTTCATTATATTCCTTCGGAATTCAACGATCTTCGGAATATAACGATAATTTGGTATTCTGGGCTGTTGCGATCGAAATTTTAGCGATATTTATCTTCGTTATTTTTCGAGAGCTCTAAGGCTGTCGTTGAGTGGCTCTTGTATTCGTTACAATATGGCGCGCCCTTTTGGTATTATAAAGGTGTTTAATCATTCTTTTTTTTTTTTTTTTTTTTTTTTTTTTTTAAGAAATAGTTATGATTTATGAAATAAGGAAACTTGGTTAAAGAAATGTTAGCAAAGCTTAAAATACATAGAATGTAAACAAAAATTAATCACTTTTTCCCACACATATCCAAATTTAAATAAAGTGAAAACGGAATAAAATACAAACTTTATTATTTTAAAATTATGAAAATTTCAACTGTATTTGAGAACCTAGTTATTTATTTATTATTATTATATATATTTAAGTAATTGTTTTGAATGACTCTAAACGATTGCATACATAATTTAATTTTTTGATTTAATGTTTATTATTTTAATTTATGATTTAACTTAATATTTTGGATATAGTAAATCTTCTAAACAATTTTAAAGCTTAATATTTTTTAAAAAGCAATGCATTATTCATCACATACATTTATGTAAAAAATTGAGTAATGTACTTTTCATATAAATTTACAAATAATTTTCTAGAAATTAATATACAGATTAAACCAAACTTCTATAAATATATATATTTGGGGGGGGGGGGTTAAAAAGTTAAAACATTATTTAAAAACAATTCACATTTAATTTAATAAAATCAAACAAATTTTATGGTATTAATATAAAACACTCATTAAATATTTTTTGTCATCTCAATAGACAATGACTTTATAAGTTTTAACTTCAAATATTTAAATAAAAATGTCTTTATAAACAGAGAAAAATATTTTTATGTTTTATTTTCTTAATTAGAAAAAAAGAATAATATAAAAACTTTCTTCTTTTAAAATTATAAAAATTTCAGCTGTAGTTGTAAATATATATATATATATTTTTTTTAAATAATTATTTTGAATAATTCTAAACAATTGCATACTTCTATTTAATATTTTGGGCTTAGTAAATCTAAACAACTTTAAAGCTTAATATATTTTAGAAAGCAATATTATTTATATATTTATGTAAAAAATTAAGAAATGTACTTTTCATATAAACATACAAATAATTTTCTAGAAATTGGTATATGCAGTGTAAATCAAACATTTATATACTTTATAATAATATACTTTCTCTTCTTTTTTTAAAAAGAAAAGATCTAATACCATTAAATAAATTCCCGTTTAATTTAATAAAATCGAACAAATTTTATCACATTAGTTCAAATCAATATTTAGATATTTATATCATTTCAATAGGCAATGGCTATATAAATTTTAACTTCAATTATTTAAGGAAAAATAAATTTATAAATAAAGAAAAATATTTTTATGTTTTACTCACTGGATTAGCGTTACAGTTCAAATATATCTAAATATCAAATATTTCAATTGCACTTAAACAAAAAATATAGTTCAAACAAGGTGCATTGTACGTACTATATTTAAAAATTAATTTTTGGAAAAAATAATTAAAACATGAGTACATACCATGTAAATAAAATAAATGTATTATTTTGAATATTTAGAAAGTGATACTTCCTCCTTATTTTGCCGAGTAAATAATTATATCGTGTGGCCGATTTCATTTTAACAGCCAGTCTAATATAAAAATTTACTTGGCTATTTTAAATTTCCTTCTCATCGAGACGATACAATTAAATTGAACTGAAAAACTGCTCTGCTACAACACATAAAAGAATCCACACTGTGTCTTTGCTTTTTATTTTTTTCATTTTCACAACAAACAAACAACCTATATTTAACAATTCATGGCGATCATCGTCTGCTCTCCCTTACTCACTTTTAATCACAATAAAACAAACCACGTGCTTCGTCCTGATTGGATGAAAGAGTTAACCTCGAATGCAGTTTTCCCCCACCTCGTTTGATTATAACGTCCGTAGGGCAGAATTGCTCTACCACGGAGTATCGTTATGAAAGAGATTTCGATCTAAAAAATAACGATCGGTTTGTCTTTTTAACGTACAGGCCAGAATAGACCCACAGGCCTGGGGAATACAGCAGGTGTGGAAAAACGTCCCATCCAAGTGATTTCAAGGTGTCTGTCACCAGCTTTCCTGTGTAAGACGGCACATTGTCGTGTAAAAAAATTACTTTCCCATGTTTTCTGGCCCATTCCGGTCAACTTTCGATTAATGCGTGGTTTAAATTAATCATTTGTTTGAGATAGCGTTATGTATTAACGGTTTCGCCGGGCTTCAAGAGTTCATAATACACAATATTGCTCTGGTCCCATCAGACACAGAACAGGGCCTTCTTGCCGAAGCAATTTGACCTTGGTGTTGAAAGACCAGCTTTGCCACGATTTTTTCCACTTCGGGTTTTAAAAATAAATCCATTTTTCGTCACCTGTCAAAACTCAATGCAAAAATGATTTTCTTTTATGGCATTGAAGCAGCATTTCACAAGTGACTTCTTTTTGCCGTTTATTCAGATCATGTGGGACCCATTTATGAGTTGAATGATCTTCCCTATTGCTCGTAAACGTCTGCTGATTGTTTTTTGTGACACATGTAATGCTTCTGCTAATTGCTGTTGAGTTTGAGTTGGGTTATCATCCAATAACACCTGCAATTGCTTGTCTTCACATTTTTTGTGGTCTCCCAGAGTGCTCACTGTCTTTCACATTGAAGTCACCACTTTTAAATTGTCAAAACCATGTCTCACATGTTCTAATCCATGGAGCATGTTCACCATATGTTTTTACTAGCAAACGATGACTTTCAACAGCCTTTTTCTTTTGATTAAATAAGACAAGCAATGTGTGCCGCAAACGTTCTTTTTCAGGCACAAAACTTGACATGATCACTGAATGATAAGACGCTAGTTTTTGGCAGAATCAACTTGTATGTGTTTGTAGTTCAAATGTCAAACAAACAAAATGACATATGTATCAAATTAATCCGCTGCGTACTTTTTGCTGGCGCCATTTTTTTTAGTTAAACCGAAAAAAAAAAAACTTATGCATACACATGGTACATATATGCACACATTTACATTATTATAGACATTACTTTTGTAAAAAAATAAATAAAATAATAAATAAGTTTTTTATTTGGAAGTAAAATTAAATTTTGTATTTTTTTTTTTTCCCTCTTCTGGAATTTCTATTACCAATTAATAATTTGTGTAATAATTTTGTGTGTGTAACAAAATTAAAATAAGAATATAAAATTATCAAATGATTAAACATATAAATTTGAATTTTAAAATTCTTGGATAAAAAAATAACATACTGGTATTACAAATAAAATATTATATAGAAATGAAAGACATGCTTTGAAAGGACTTATATTGACATAAATTGATAAAAACACTGAATCTACATGTGAGGTTTTTTTTTTATTTATTTATTTTTTAAATCTAGTATAGAAATGTTAAATATGATATTTACAAGTTAAGTATAAAATGACAAATAAAATGTAAATTATTTTTGTGATTATAATTGTCTATGTATTAATCAATCACACTGAATGTGAAAAACTCTAATACTGAAAATAGTCTCTTTCGAGGGTGTCAAATTATTCTTCATTTTTAACTGTCAACATTATGTACTGAAGACAACAACATTGAGTACGAAATCTTTTTCTGGCATCGGCCTTGTCAATTAATTTTGCTTTTAAAGATTTAGGTATAGCACTAAATAACTTTATTAATATTTTTTTTTCTACTCTCAATATCCAATATGATAATGTAATAATAATCCACTACAGATTTACTTTGTTATATTTGCAAACTATACATAACTAATGTAAATAAAATTTTCTTTATGTTTATTTTATTGATTGTGGTTAAAATGAAATTACACTTTTCATTAATCAAATTATTAATTTTTGATAAAATATTTCTATTACTGAAATTGCTCATTTCAAAGTTAAAAGCACAATTTATGACTTTAACAGACATTTTTATGCATCGAACATGTACAGTTCAATAGATTTTATTTTTTCCCAGTTTTGTCCAGAGACACTGATTTTTTACAAAAACGTGGACAAAATAACAACCCTGAGCACAAGCCAGAGAGGAGTAAGCATCTCCAAAATGAATACAAATCATGTTATTTTAATAACATCAAAATACAGTCAAATTATTTATTTTCAAAGAAACTAGTAAAGAAAGCACACAAAATTCTATCCTTGAGTAATTTTTGTTGAAAAGTCTTTATAAAATGTACCAAATAAATCTGACCAAATAGTTATAAAACTAGTTGGAGGATGAACATTGAAATTACTGTAGGAGATTCACTAGCCCTACAAGCACAAGCCAGAGGGGAGTAAGCATCTCCAAAATGAATACAAATAGTGTTACTTCAATAACATCAAAATACAGTCAAATTATTTATTTTCAAAGAAACTAGTAAAGAAAGCACACAAAATTCTATCCTTGAGTAATTTTTGTTAAAAAGTCTTTATAAAATGTACCAAATAAATCTGACCAAATAGTTATAAAACTAGTTGGAGGATGAACATTGAAATTACTGTAGGAGATTCACTAGCCCTACAAGCACAAACCAGAGGGGAGTAAGCATCTCCAAAATGAATACAAATAGTGTTATTTTAGTAACATGAAAATACAGTCAAATTATTTGCTTTCAAGGAATCTGGTAAAGAACATATAAAACTTTATCCTTGGGTAAATTTTGTTGAAAAGTCTTAATGTATATATATAAAATCTGACCAAATAATTATAAAACTAGTTGGAGGATTAACATTGAAATTACCGTAGGAGATTCACTTACCCTACAAGCACAAACTAGAAGAGACTAAGCATCCCAAAGATGAATGCATGCTTTTTTCAATAGGCATTAAAATCATGCCAAATTATTTGTTTTTAAAGAACCTGGTAAAGAAAGCTAAAGCACATCCAACATCTTTGTCTAAATTTTGATGTAAAGTTGTTTAAATACATCAAAATACCTGATCAAATAGTTATAAAACTAATTTCAGGATGGAGAATTAAATTTAAAGGAGATTCACTAGCTGTACAAAGCACAAACTAGATAGGAGTAAGCATAGCCAGTAATGGCAAATGTTATTTTAATGGGTATCAAAAAAATCAGCTACAAGGGAAAAGAAAAGGAAAAAAAAAAAAAAAAAAAAAAAAAAAAGACATTGATTCAAAAAATTGTGTTTACTTTTCTTTTTTGGAAAAGAAAAAGAACAGGGGGGGGGGGGGGAATGTTGTTCAGCAACATAAACAGCTAATTAAACTATTTGTTGATGTATATATAGTTTTTAAAAAAAGAAGTTTTAATTAATTACTAAAATTAAAATAGTACGTGGAAACTGAATTTTGGTTACAAAAAGAAGCCACTGATCCAAAAAATTGGGTTTAAATCAGATCTATTTTACTGGAGCAGAAATCGTTGTAAATGAAATCCAAAATGATAAACTCAGACATTATTTAAATAAAAATCAAAACACTGCAGAATGCCCCCCCCCCTCCCCCCTCTTTTTCAGCTGGTTGAAACAAACATATCCATGTTCCTCTGAGTCTGATTTTTTTATTATGTATAGTCTCCTACCATTAAAATATTTATGTGGATTGGGTGACATTCTTGTTGCACTTTAATTATAGTGCAAAAATAATTAGAGATTTGATATTTTCTCTAGCTTGAATTAATTACAAAATATTTTATAAAATGTAAACTTTAGATACGGAGCACAATTTTTCTTCTTTTTTTGTTGGGGGTGGGAGCTTTGTGTGTGCAATAATTGTTTAAAAGAAGTAGACACATTAAACAGAAGAATACAGCTGTTAGTGTATTGTTTATTACTAGAAAGTTTTTTTTTTTTTTTTTTTTAAATTCTTTTACTTCCTTAACTTTGTATAAGGTAGTAAAAGAATCCAATATATTTCATACAAAGTATAAGGATATTCCCTTATACAAAAATGAGGAAGTATTGTAACCCCAACTTGCAAAATGGATTCGTATCTCACATAGCTCAAAACATAGTAAGTCTAAAGGTTCTGAAGTTTCTAACAAACTAATTCAAATGTTTCAAAATATCTGACCAAATAATTAAAAAAAAATTATTTGGTGGATGAATTGTGAAATTGCTATAGGAGACTCACTATCCCTACAAGCACAAGCCAGAGGGGAGTAAGCATCTCCATTTAAAGAATAAGTTTGACAAATATCAAATAATTGTATGTGTGTGTAAATATACATTATAAACAATAAAATTGCAGCATTACAAGCATAGAAATGAAAGTATACAAAATAAAGAAAAAATGGCATACAGATAAAAATGAGAATAATAAAAACCATAATTCAGATCAAGATTAAAATATAGTAATGTATCAGGTTGTTACACAAATCAGTAGAAAAAATTTCCTGTGTTTTCCCTGCCTTTTTTAAAAGTGAAAAAATAGATGATGCACAATTATGTAGCATTAGAATTTAAGATGTTTATAAGTCAATTGAACATATCTAGGGCATATTAATTTTATTAACTTACTATAGTTGGGAAAAATCACATAATTGACTTTTTCTTCTTCATTATAAAACACTGAAGTTTTTCCTGAGTTTTCCAGAATTCCAGGTGTATAATCATGAACAGGGGTGGGAAATTTTACTAACTAAGTATTTATTTTTTTACTAACCAGTTGTAAGGTAGATGTAAAAAAAGTTGAGTCAAAAGGTTATCGCTATAGCAGGGCTCACAACAAGTTTTTACCTCAAATATATAGACTTTATAGACGAAATAACTGTATATTAGGTGCAAGTAGCAAATGCCATTTTAGCCTTTATTAAAAAATCTTTTACATGAGGATCATTGTATTTTTTTGCAATGATAGCAGATGTGGTACTTCCCACGTATATCTGGGTTTTGGATAATATGTTGTTTTCATCAAATTGAAAATCCAAAAGTTCTACCATGGATTTCTCAACCAAATATTCAGGCTTGACAAATAAAGAAAGTCTTTAAAAAGTTGTCGTTATTCGTCAAAGAGTTTATGAATAAGAGGTTTTTGCATCTGAAATAGACAAACATACCTTTTTAACAAAGGAAGAGTAGACACATAAAAATGCATAATTAACTGCAATTTCTTTCGAAAAAAAAAAAAAAAATTTTTAGAAATAATTCTCTTTTTGTTTTCTGCCATCAGGAGTTAAGTGCTATCTTTGAAGATATCTCTAATTTGCTCTTTTCCTTCTGTCTCTGCTTATAAATGCTTACACAAAGATTATAATACAAAAGCCTATCGCTTTCTTTTAAATATGCATAATAAAATATGGTTAAACAATCAAATATTTGTATATGACTCAACGTCACATCATACATTGAGAGCCATCGATGTTTTATCATATTTTTAACGGCTGTATATTTTACATCCAAAATTTCCCAAATTTCTTGAAATTTTTCCCTTAAGTCTGCAGACCAGTGGAAGTCATTATACACACCTTTCAAATAATTTTAAACAAATCCGTCAAATGGTTTAGAAAATACTTTAGAAGCATTGTGGATATGATGACACGAGTTGCCATCAATGTCCAACAAATGTGGTGCCTTTTCACCTCGAATTCTGGTTTCTAATCCTGATTTGGATCCTCGCATAACATTACAAGAATCCATTAGGATAGAAATTAAATTTTCGAATGGAATTTCATTTTTTTGAAAAAGATCCACAATCGCTCTAAACAATTGATCTGTATTAACCTGTGTGACATTGATTGATGACAGATGATCAATAACAACTTTATGTTGAATGGAAAAATAACTTACCAAAATGCATAACACTCTCATCATATTGCTACTCGTAGCTTCATCAATATTAAGAGAGAATTTTACAGTTTTTAAATTGTTAATAGTTTCCTGAAAAAATGTTTTGGCCATTCCAAATCGCATTTTATAATCAGTAGCGGCACCAGAAATTCCCCGACGGGGGGACACCACCTCCCCGACAGGGGGGCACTACATAAAGAGAGTTTATTATTTAAGTATTTTTCAAAAACTGCAATGCTGTTAATAATATTACTGTTAATATTTGAACCATTCCATTTGTTAGTACTCGTCATGGTTTTGGAGATAATCGTGCCACGGACAGACACATTTTCTAAAAATATCGTGGTCAAAACGTGTTCTGGACCTCTCAAAACGTGTATATTCATGGAAAACTGGAAGCTGAAAATTTTTACGAATCCAATACTTGCTTCTATTGAATATAGAATGGAAAAACTGGAATGCTCCAAATTTGTACAAAGGAAGAAAAATGCTGCCAAAAATAGAAAAACTGAAAATTTTGTAATCCCCCCCCCCCCCCGAGAGATTTTAGGAGTAACCCCGATGGGGGGTCACAGACTCCCCGACGGGGGGGCCTGTGCCTCCCCGGCCCCCTAGCTGGCGCCACCCCTGTTTATAATATAACTCACCGTTGTTTGAGCCATTGTTAATTGTGACAATGCTTTTTTATCTGAAGCCATTGCCTTGTTCATTTCAATTAATGTAGGTGCAACTGTAAATGGCAGATTATTCTCTGTTATAACACCTAGCAGCATACCTTCCAAATTGGCTACTCTGTCACAAAGAGGTATATTTTTTATTGTTTTATCTTCTTTACGTTAAGAAGTTTCGCCAAAAAATGAAGATGGCATTATGAAATTTTGCCTCTTTGTAATCTCTTTTTCTGCATGTTTCTTTGTATGTGCTTACTTAATGCAGTATAACCTCTTTAGCCATATTTTATAACATCATCACATAGCACACATTTAGCTCTGCCGCTAACACCGATTTTTTTTTTTTTTTTTTTTAACGCAATCCCCAACAATCACTTCTAGTTCTTCACCTTTAACTCTTAATTTGACTTTATTACTAATCCATGCAAATTTAAATTTACTTTTCACATCTTGATCTATTAATCAAGCTTTATGCTCCTCATTTACAGTTAAAATGCTCATATTTGTAGAACTTTGTTATCATAATTCAAGTTATACGCAATTTACAATAAAGAAATCGCTATTAAACAAACACACGTGCTAAATAAAACAACTGGCAAATGACACAACGCAATCATAAACAAACCACATTCCCTGAAGTTTAGAAGTTTTCCCTCCTGATTTTGAAGGGGCGTAGAGTTCAAGGTATTTCTTGAGAGTTAAAATTCTGAGCAACTTTGTCAAGTTACGTCAACCACAAGTGGTGAGATTTAATTTTATATTTCTTAAATTCATTTGTTTAATTTGATAGTTGAGTTTCTCTCTTACATCAAAGCTGCCCTTTATTTCAAGTAGAAATAAACTTTTTTTTTTTTTTTTTTTTAAATCTAAAGAGTTTCATTTATTTAAGTACTAGTTCATGATGGGGTCTGAAGCAGCAGATGCCAGGCTCAGACCTTACACAGTAATATATGATACACACTTCATAATCTTTACAACAAAATATTCACTATTGTGGGGTGAACTGACCATTTAGTAGGAATATTCTTTCAAGTTTTCTTTCTTAAAATAGTGTGTTTAATGCAGAATAATAATAGGTAAATACCAATATATAGGTTATAAAATCTACCATAGTTGCTTATTTAAACACTGCTCATGCTCTTAGGAGCAGTTTTTTTCCCCCTTGGGTTGATATACACTGGCACACTGCTATTTTACGTAGTTTTTGGTTGTTTTGTTATGTTGCACAATTACTGAGAAACTGAATATTGCAACAAAACTGACTGATTTAAAATCCCCTCGTTACATTCTAAAAATTACTTACCATTTATAGTTTGATTTACTTGCCAGTTTGATTTATTTGCAAGTAAATCAAACATTTTCCCACCTCTGATCATGAAAGGAATAACTCAGGATAACGCTTTATATTGACAATAAAATTCTTTTTTCATCACATTAGTCACACCTATCCTGCATTTGGGCCAAAAAAAATATTAAAAAAGAAACCAGAGAAAAGACAAAAATTCATGAGTGCAAATAATAATTGGGTAGCACTTTACATTTTCAGCATGCTTGTTAAGATTTAAGCATCACAACATATTTACTCAATTATTAAAAATTTACTATTATAGCTAACGTAAGAGTCTGTTTTAACTACTGAAGTTAACAGAGGATTGAAGTTAGCAATTACTTTACGAGGCTTGAGACTTTGTGATAATATAAAGATTATCCAAGATCCAATAACCTCGATAATTATACATAATTACAAAAAATATTTGATCAAAATAATTTAGCACATTACCATAAAGTCTGCTCTGCAGTAAAGCCACTTGCTATTGGATATGAAGAGAGAACATATATTTCAATGCAGGAGCATATATTCCAATTCTCTTATGATGAGAAAAGCATCAATTTTATATTTTCTTATGAAGAAAAGATATACTAACATTTTAAAGAATGTTTAATTATCTTATGACTTGAAATGGAGGGCAGCTCTCAGCAGGACCTAAGAGCTAGGCACATCGACCAGGTCTATTGTACTCCGACCCAAATGCATCCTTAAGAAAAAAGTATCGTAGCTGAAGCAAATTTCAGCAGACGCCTGACAAGAATATCCTGCAGCTCCAAAAGCTCAATGAGATGCCAACCAAGATGCTCAAACCTGTGTGCAGAAAAGGCCTCACAGTCGCATAAAACGTGCCAAGCAGTCTCCTTTTCCAGACAACAACCCCGACAAATGGGATCAGAACATATACCCATAATGTTCAAATGTCTCTTAAGGGTACAGTGACCACTGACCAGTAAGAAGGCCAATAACCTTCCTCAAACCATTCCTGTTAAGCCTTAAAAGCTCTTTATGATGAAGACCAGGATAGTCACGATTAAGCTCTTTTGTTTGCCTTTGACCATCAGAATTACGCCATTGCCTATAGTGTTCCTTACCAAGGAGCTTGAAGATAGAAGCCCTGAAAGCAGTGGGAGAAATACCCAGAACAGGCTCAGAGCCACAAAAGAGTGTGGTGGAACCAGACATAGTTAACTCATTACCAGGTATACCCATACTTGCCAACCAATTTTAATAAAAAAAGGGAAATTTTTTTTTTACTTGTTTATTACGTCAAACAGAAAAAATAAATAAATAAATACAGTTTTACAATTTTAACATTTAGAAGCAATCTATAAAAGTTTTAAATGAAGTTATTCTTCTTCAGCATATAAATATCTACAAAACAGAATCTGTAAGAAATTTATTTAACAATAGAGAAAAAACTTAATTAAGTTAAAGTATAACTAATTTTTTAAATAAATAGAATATGACTTTTGTGTATGTACATTAATCATACATATAAAAAAAAGTAGCAGTAGCTAATTATCAGTTTCAAATATGCATAAAACCAACTAAGTATTAATTTTCTTAAATTGATTTGGAAAAAATTTTCCTACCTGAAAAAATTATTCTTAATTTTTTTCCCCATGTTTACACATTTGGTATAAATATGACATACAAATATTTAATTTAATTGAGAAAAAATAAACAGATTCATTAAATTCAGCAATAAAGATCTAAAAATAATTACATGCGTGAGAAATATGCACTTCCATTGCTTTATGGTTTCTAGAATTGATCATTGATCACAATCCGAGGAAAGGAGGGGGGAGATACAAAAATAATTACAGAGTAAGAAATATTAAACTCGTTCAACTCTACTTCTAGAATCTAATGAAAGAAGTTTAAAATTAATATTATCATTTATTTTGCAGATGGATAAAGATTAGGAAAAAAAAAAAAAAGACTCCTGCAGAACATTTGATTGCTGATCACTAGTTGGAAATAAATGAAGGGGGGGGGGGTAAAAATAATTACATCAGCAAGAAATATTTAACAATTCTATTTCTTTACATGTTCTAGAATCTCATAAAGCAAATTTGAAATTAATATTGACATTTATGTTATGGATGGAAAAAGATTGGGAATCAGGAGTTTTCGTAGAACATTTGGGTTTTCTTTTTAAAACGAACGATATCCGCAACTTTTTTAAAAACGGAAGATTTCATTATCTGTCCGGAAGACCGGAAAATACGTTAAAAAACCGGAAATCTTCCGGAAAAACCGGAAAAGTTGGCAAGTATGTATACCCATATGACCAGGTACCCAGTGAAGACTAACCTTATATAGGAAGAAACAAAGAACCTTGTAGCACTCCCAAACAAGAGAAGTGAACTTACACCTCACCAATGAAATGAGAGCCGTTTGATTGTCAGAACAGATACGGATGGTTAAATTATGATAACCCCTGTCTAAGCACACCTTACAGAATAAGATGATAGCAAAGATTTCAGCCTGGAAAACTGTGGCAAACTTTCCAAGATGGAAAAAAAGCCGAGTTTCATCGCCAGGACAATAAATACCTGCCCCAGAATGAGAACCAAGCTTAGAACCATCAGTATACCAAACCAAACAGTTGTCATTAAGCCAACTAGGAGACATAAGCCAATCCTCCCTGCAGTGGCAGATTTAAGGGGGGGGGGGGGCTAGGGGGCTGAAGCCCCCCCCAAAACACTGTCATTCATAATTGAATTTTGCAATTGTAAATTTTTTATTGGTCTAGAATAACACTTTGAAAAATCTTAGCCCCCCCCCCTTAAAAGTCAAGTTCTGGATCCGCCACTGCCTCCCTGTATGGGAAAAAGATCTTAAAAGGCTTATGAAAGGAATATTTCATAACCATGTAGTCACTAGGCATGATGAAAGAAGGAAGATCAGCAACAAATGAAATGAGGGAACCCCAAGACAGATGTCTAGAATAATCCTTCCACAAGCCCAGGCACATGAAACACTTCATACAGGTTAAAGCTTTAGCTTCAATACGCAAATGAAGCCCAAGCAAACACTCAAGGGCAGCAGTTGGAGTAGTCTTAATACAGCCTGAAAGAGCAACACAGACCATCCTTTGCAACCTATTAAAGCTAATTCTAACAGTAGTCAGCCTAGTCCGAGACCACCAGACAATACAGCCATAAGTGATGATAGGACAAATAATCATGGAGTAGATCCAATGGACAGCCCTGGGACATAAACCCCAGGTTCTTCCAATAGAACTCTTACATGCCCAAAAGACCTTTAAGGACTTACGTAAGCAATACTCAATATGCTTACTCCATTTAGAGAAATTTACAAATACAACCTTTTACTTTCTTCATGTCCTTCTTTACTCAGACTAGTTTCGCCTGGGGTACCCCGGCTTGGTCTCTGACTTCTCGGTGTTCGAAACTGAAGTTTTCACGGCTCCTTCCTCTTTCGAAACTGAAAACTTCAGTTTCGAACACCGAGAAGTCAGAGACCAAGCCGGGGTACCCCAGGCGAAACTAGTCTGAGTAAAGAAGGACATGAAGAAAGTAAAAGGTTGTATTTGTAAATTTTTCTAAATTAAGTTACTTCATGGATTAATATTGTTTAAAGTATGCTTACTCCAGTTCAACTTAGTGTCAAAGAATACACCCAAGAATTTGACCTCATTAGAAGGCATTAGCCTATTACCCAGGAAGTAGACATCACCAAGATTTAGATATCTTCTTCTAGAAAATGGAACAAGGCTTACCTTAGATGGATTAACAGATAAGCCCGAATCAGAGCACCAATGTGCAACATGCTGAAGAGCACCATTTATAACATCAGAGACAGAGTTACCAAACTTGCCCCTGACAACAATAGCCACATCATCAGCATAACCAACACATGGAATACCAAGGTTGGCAAAATGGACTAACAAAGAGTCGACAACAATGCAATGCACCACAGAATAGGAGAGAGCACTCCCCCTTGTGGACAGCCAGAGCTAGCATGAACCTTCATGCAAGTACCCATAAAAGAGGCACAAACATACCTAGAGGATAGCAAATTAGCAAACCATCTGGTAATAAAAGGATTAGCACCCCTCGAGTCTAGAGCACAAATGATAGTGTCAAAAGGGACCTTATCAAACGCCCCTTCAATATCAAGAAAAGCAACAAGGGCAATTTCTTTATCATTAATGCACTTTTCTAAAAGAAAGGAAAGTTCATACAATGCAGTATTAGTAGATCTTCCAGGTTGATACGCATGCTGTGAGGAAGACAGTGGCCTATCAACAATAACAGAGTCCTAAAACAGGAATAAACTACTACGTCAGAAACGCCAAAAGAAAATTATTGATAGGCTGTGAGATACAGAATGCATTCTGTAGTAACTGCATCAGGCGTTTCTGACGTAGCAGTTTACTCCTGTTTTAATACTCAAACGCCAAGTCTCCTGCTATTATTTAATAACAGAGTCCCTAAAGGAATGTGTTAACAAGCTTCTCCATTCCTTTCAACAAAAAAAGAAGAGAGGCTAATACGCCTGACATCAAAGTAGTTATCCTTCCCAGGCTTAGGAATGAAAATCACCCTAGTATTCCTCCTCCAAGATTGAGGTATATACCCATAAGCAATGCAAGAACAAGAAATTCTGCAAAGAATGGGGCAAGAAAATTAATACCCCTG
Organism: Salticus scenicus; assembly: GCA_963930645.1. Lineage (NCBI taxonomy): Eukaryota > Metazoa > Arthropoda > Arachnida > Araneae > Salticidae > Salticus > Salticus scenicus. The sequence goes on from OZ005652.1 coordinate 244,221,984, forward strand.
ATAAGAAGCACAGGAATGATGCCATCCATACCCGGCGACTTAAAAGGCTCAAAAGACTTAATAGCCCAGATGACATTATCAAGAGTAACCACCAGTTTAGCAGCTTCCCAATTGTCCTTACCACAAGTATGTGAAGAGAGAGAGCTATGGCTATCACAATCAGTAGCACCAGAGCTGGGAAAATGAACTTGCAGCAGTTCAGCAAGAGTCTCTTCACTCGAATCACTGTATCTGCCAATAGGAAGTCGAATAGCATTGAGACTAGAATTATAGTTTCTGGTCAAAATTTCTGCCACCTTAGCAGTGGCAGAAATATTATTAATGCTATCACAGAAAGACTGCCAAGAACGTCACTTAGCAGCCTAATAGCCTTATTGTAGGTAGTGAGGGCACCCCGATAGGCCTGCCACTCACCAGACTTCTTAGCTCTATTAAAGAGCTTCCTACATTTCTTACGCAAAGAACTAAGCTCAGAAGACCACCAAGGAACGCGCCTTGGGGAGCTAGTGATCGTAAGCTTACAGCTACTATGATAAGAATTGAGAATGATCTGTTGCAACTGGTCAACAGTCAACTCGATATCATCAGAAGAGTTGAACTTACCAGAAAAGGTGGAAAGTCCTCTTCTGAGAATCTTTTCAAAAGAACCCCAGTCAGTAGACCTAGGATTTCTCTTTTCTACCTTTACATGGTAGAGACTTTTAACTGAAAAAGTGATCAGTTGGTGATCAGAAGCAGTAACTGCATCAGAAACCTTCCAATCAGAAATGTACTCTAAGGATAAAGAGTTACACAGAGTCAGATCAATAACCTCTTTTCTATTAACAGTAACAAAAGTAGGTTCATTACCTCTGTTAAGAATACACAAGCTGTAAAATAAAATGTGATCCATCAGCACATCCCCACGCTTGTTGCAATCACTGCTACCCCACAAAGTGTGGTGAGCATTTGCATCACAGCCAAAGATGAGCCTAAAACCAGAACAACAATAACTGAAAATAGCCTTAGCCAAATCAGTCAAAGGGTCAGTCTCCTCATAAGGGAGATAGGCAGAAACAAAGACAAAATCAGCATTAGTAACCCTGTCCTTCTGTTTAACCTTAACCAGATCCTTATTCAGGAAGTTGACAAGGTTAAGGGCATTAAGTTCAGACCTAGCAATAATGCAAGCTCTGCGCGTATCACAGATGTTATAGAAAATATTGAAACCCTTAGTACTAAGACCAATGACTTTACCATTACGGGTGCAAGGCTCCTGAATAAGAGCAATATTGAATTCTCCATCAGCCAGCCTCTTAGAGAGAAGGGCAGAAGCAGCCTTGCTGTGATGGAAATTCAACTGCCCAACTCTAATCTGACACATAATAGGAGAAAGAAAAGAGTGAAAAGCCAGGCAGTGTTACCCATCATGGCCCATCTCAGGAGAGTCCTCCTGCAAAAGCTCCAAAGCCTTATCAATCTCACACGCAGACAAAGGTGAGTCAGGTCGCATTTAGCCCTCCGACTCAGAATCCAGTGCAAGGTCAGACAAACCCAGAGCAGTACCCAAGGAGCTAATCTGTGGAGGCAGAAGCCGACGAGGAAGGCACCACTTCAACATCAGGAGACACTTCAGAAGCAGGGAGATCCATGTGAACATGGAGCTCAGCAGAGTCCGAGGCAACCAAAGCATCAGAAGGGACCACAGAAACAGTAGACACTGCCTCCATAGGTTCTATTTTGTTTGGATCATGAAGAATCTTAAAGACTCCATGATCCAGATCAGTAAGTGCACAGTAACCAGCCCTGCGTATTACCTCAACATCCTCGGAATCAACCTTAAGAATCCATCTAGCAGAGCTCGGTCCCACAGAAAACTGCAAGACCCACCACTCCGTAGATTTTAGCTCAGGATTAAAATGCTGAAGACGTCTCAGAAACGAACTAGGGTCTGAGAACTTATCTCTGGTCTTGAAGGCGACCTTAACAGGCTTGGACAACTCATCCACATTCAGAACCCTGAGCACCAAATCACCCAAAACCTTCTTGTCAAAGTTGCAGTTGATCCAATCCAGAGTAGCCACATTACCACACTGCAGAATCAAAGCTCCCTTGACCAAAATGAAGACGGCAATATGAATTTTTTCCTCTTTGTAAACTCTTTTTCTGCATTTTTCTTCGTTTGTATGTGCTTACTTAATGCAGTATAACCTGTTTTGCCATATTTTATAACATCATCAATTAGCACACATTTAGCTCTGCCGCTAACATAGATTTTTTTTTTTTTTTAATGCAATCCCTAACAATCACTTCTAGTTCTTCATCTTTAACTCTTAATTTGACTTTATTACTCATCGATGCAAATTTAAATTTATTTTTCACATCTTGATCTATTAATGAAGCTTTATGCTCCTCATTTACGGTTAAAATGCTCATATTTGTAGAACTTTGTTATCATAATTCAAATTATACGCAATTTACAATAAAGAAATCGTTATTAAACAATAAACACACGTACTAAATAAAACAACCGGCAAATGACGCGACGCAATCATAAACAAACCACATTCCCTGAAGTTTAGAAGTTTTCCCTCCTGATTTTACAATAAGTGCATTCGCAAATTATCTTCACTTGCATATGACCTATTTTTAACTCTCCTCTACGTCTACGGAGCAGTAATACCCACAAAACACTGCCGCTTACGAGTGGCCCCGCCTTCGATCATATATAGTGAGTGCAACTGGGAGGAATAGAGCATACAGTTTCAACTCGAGATGGGAGATTCAGATTCGGCTCACTGAGCTAGCACATTGTGATTCGGCTCTGGTGGGAAAACAGAAGAGGCCTTTTTCGCGGCGTATTTCTGCGGATCAGACCCTCCCCCCGATATTTTCAGTTACGATTTCTCAACGGATCTGCATTTAACTCAGAAACAGCCAGAAAAGGTTTAAAAAAGCCGGATTTCCACCGAAAGTCTGAAAACTTTCATGCCTGACAGGTGTGTTAGAGTAGATTTAATGATCTTCGAAACATTATAATTTGAGTGTGTAATGAGTAGTTTAGCGGTAGTGTTGACTCTTCATTGACGGGGCGTAGAGTTCAAGGTATTTCTTGAGAGTTAAAATTCTGAGCAACTTTGTCAAGTTATGTCAACCACAAGTGGTGAGAGAGATTTAATTTTATATGTCTTAAATTCATTTGTTTAATTTGATAGTTGAGTTTCTCTCTTACATCAAAGCTGCCCTTTATTTCAAGTAGAAATAAACTTCTGTTTTTTTTTTTTAATCTAAAGAGTTTCATTTATTTAAGTACTAGTTCATGATGGGCTCTGAAGCAGCAGATGCCAGACTCAGACCTTACACAGTAATATATGATACACACTTCATAATCTTTACAACAAAATATTCACTATTGTGGGGTGAACTGACCATTTAGTAGGAATATTCTTTCAAATTTTCTTTCTTAAGATAGTGTGTTTAATACAGAATAATAGGTAAATACCAATATATAGGTTAAAATCTACCATAGTTGCTTATTTAAACACCGCTCATGCTCGTAGGAGCAGTTCCCCCCCCCCCCCCCCCCCTTGGGTTGATATACACTGGCACACTGCTATTTTATGTAGTTTGGGTTGTTTTGTTATGTTGCACAATTACTGAGAAACTGAATATTGCAACAAAACTGACTGATTTAAAATCCCCTCGTTACATTCAAAAAATTACTTACCAGTTGCAAGTAAATCAAACATTTTCCTACCTCTGATCATGAAAGATAACTCAGGATAATGCTTTATATTGACAATAAAATTCTTTTTTCATCATATTAGTCACACCTATCCTGCATTTGGGCCAAAAAAAATATTAAAAAAGAAACCAGAGAAAAGACAAAAATTCATGAGTGCAAATAATAATTGGGTAGCACTTTACATTTTCAGCATGCTTGTTAAGATTTAAGCATCACAACATATTTACTCAATTATTAAAAATTTACTATTATAGCTAACGTAAGAGTCTGTTTTAACTACTGAAGTTAACAGAGGATTGAAGTTAGCAATTACTTTACGAGGCTTGAGACTTTGTGATAATATAAAGATTATCCAAGATCCAATAACCTCGATAATTATACATAATCACAAAAAATATTTGATCAAAATAATTTAGCACATTACCATAAAGTCTGCTCTGCAGTAAAGCCACTTGCTAGAATAATTGTGAATTCATGAAAACATAGAGAAAAGGTGTTTTTGGATGTGGAGAGAGAACATATAATTCAATGCAGGAGGTCCAATTCTCTTATGATGAGAATATCAATTTTATATTCTCTTATAAAGAAAAGATATATTAACATTTTAAAGAATGTTTAATTATCTTACAAAAATATCCTTTATTTTTGTGCATATATATTTTGGCTACAGTCGCAGTCATTATCAATGCACTGGTTGTGACCTGTGTTTTCATTGGCTTTGCATTCTCCTCTCTCTCTCTTCCCTTCAGTTTGCCTGCTATGCATTGCCATTTGGATGGGAGTAGACTATGCTCTTTATCGTTAACAGCAGAGTTAGTTGTTATTAGTATAAGGAAAGGGCATGTTTACAAACAAATGAGTCGTCAATCAATCTTTGTCACCAGAGGCATAGCTTGAGGAAAAGGGGGGGGGGGGGCAATGTTTTAAAAAATAGGATGGTGTATTGAAGTTTCTGGGGGTGCTGTTTTGTGACTTAAAGTTCATTTGAAAGTGGATCTTAATTTTGTTAATTATCGTTAGTTACCAAAAACACCTAAGAATTTTATGTATCACAAGCTGACCAACTGGTTCACCGATCAGCAAAAAAATTTGCGTTAAAATGTCTAACTGTAGCAAACTCCTGTTAGGTAGCGCCTGCAGCGACCTCTAAACTAATTAGACGCCTAAAAGAGCCTGTTTTCTTACCGTGCAAACGACTCTTAAAAATTCTCATTGTATTCATAATGCTTAAAAAATCTGATAACAAATTCCTGTTTGGGGGCGCCTATGGCATGATTTCCCGTTTTGTTCACTTACAATAGCCTGTTCGCTTACCGTACAAAAGACTGTTGAAAATTTAATCTTTTTCGGGATCCTTTAAGAATAAGTTAATTGCAAACTCCAGCTGAGCGGCGCCCTTCCCTGTTCAGTCACCTACAAAGGCTTAATGAGGTTTCTGGGAGTGCTATTTTGCGCCTTGAAGTTCATTTGAAAGTGGATCATAATTTTGTTGATTATCATTAGTTACCAAAAACACTTAAGATTTTTATGCATCAGAAGCTGCCTTTGGCAACCAACTGGTTCACCGACCAGCAAAAAAAAGTTCGCATTAAAATGTCTGACTGTAGCAAACTCCCGTTAGGTGGCGTCCTGTTAACTAATTAGACGCCTAAAACAGCCTTTTTAAACGTGTATAACAGCCTATATTTCTACTGTGCAAACAATCTTTGAAAATTCTCTTCGTATTCATGACCCTTAAAAAAATCTGATTATAACAAATTCCTGTTTGGGGGTGCCTATGGCATGATTTCCCATTTCAAACACTTATAATAGCCTGTTCGCTTGCCAAGCAAAAGACTATTGAAAACTTTGATCGTATTCAGGACCCTTTAAGAATAAGTTAGCAGCAAACTCCAGCTGAGTGGCACCCACCCTTCCCTGTTCAGGCACTTACAACAGCATGTTCGCTTACCATGCAACGACCCTTGAAAATTCTGACCTTAGCAAATTCGCTCTCTGTTGTGACTGCGGCGCTTTTCTCCCATTTCAGATACTTACAACTGACTCGTAACGTAAGTATGCGCAATCACTTTCTCACTTCCAAAAACTTAAAATTACAATTTTTCAAGATTTTAGTTCAAAAAAGGAAAAAAAAAAAAAAAAAAAAAAAGCAGTTTATTGTACGTTATCGCTATTGTATAAAAACGAAATTATATGAGGTTTGATTTGGTTATAATGATTTCTCACTAACAATTTTTGATTCTAAGCGATCCTTTAAGCAAATTTTTTATTTTAGTTTCATCGTTTACGGGTTTTGAAATAGTTACTGTAAGTCTATAGAATTCAACTAGTGTTTCTTGACATGAAATAGCGCGAGGAAGCTGATTTAACGTCGCATTAATAGGCAATTGGCGATGGTTTGAGATTAAGGCCCCAGTGGCAGTCCGAAGACAAGCCATCACAATTTTTATCTTCAGCTGAAGGGATGGCTCCCCCGCTTCAGTATCCCCTAGAGGTATTATTTGCACAGAGCATGGAGGACACTGCAGCCACAACAGAGTTTACGTGCACCAGACACTGACTTTCATGATGGTCTTCAATTGGCTCGATTATTGAATCCGCAATCTTTCTGTCAAGCTGGTAGATGTGAGGTGCCGGGTACGAACCTAGGTCACGCTTGTCGGCCTAGCCGTTCAGAATTTTCCATGGTTTTCTCCGAAACTTGTGTAAATACGGGCTAGGACCCCTTAGAAAGACCTCCACAGAAGGCACTCCCCCTCAGGCCTAGGACCCTAGTCAGAGCAGTCAATCAGCCTTTTTCCCAACACCTAAGTAAGATATAAATTTCTGCACAAAAAAGATTTAACTTTGGACAACAGGACTTTTTTTTAGTTTGTTCTTCCACATAAAGGCATGCGGTAATTGTGTTGCGTTCCTTAGCAATGGCTACTACATTTCTTAAAATATATTTCACACAATATGGGAAAAAAGAACATTTTTGAATTGATTTAAATAGATAAAATAATAATAAATAAATTACTGATTTTTTTTCCCTTAAGAGTGAACAATACGTGATTTCATAATAAGAAAACACTACAGAACTGGTGTTTAAAAGCAATAATTACAAAACTTTGAATAAACACCATAAAATGCAATAAACTTGCAATAATTGTTTCAGGTCGAAAGAACACACGATCCTTCGTCAAGCGAAAAAAGTAGGCACAAGTGCTGCAGTCAAAGCAGCAACACACAAAACTGTTTTAAGTGAACAGCAAAAATATATACAGGTGAATGTAAACATAAATACTGGTGTGTGAGGAGAATAGTGCTGACTCTAAAATAAAAGAGCCACCTGGGGGGAATTAAAAAGAAAAAAAAAAAAAAAAAAGGGGGGGGGGGGGCATTATTTGCGGTGTTCTATGTTATGATTTTTGTACTTAACAAAAGTAAATTAGTAATTTTCCTTGTATATATAGGCTGTATGCATTTGTTATTCCATGAATGCTGCATAACTATTGCTAAGGAAGTTTAAAAGTCAGGAAAAAAAAAATCTAAAGGCCTCTAAACATTTAAAATGTTAGAAAAGGCTACTTGGTACCAAAATGTTTTTAAATGGGCCTCCAGGTGCTAAAATATGTGGAAAAAGGGCCACAGGGTGCTAAAAACTGTTTAAAAGGGCACCCTGCTAAATTAGCCTAGAGTCAGCACTACAGAATTATGAAATAAAAGAAGAAAATAAATAAATAAATTAGATTAAAAAATGTGGCAACTCCCCCCACGTGGTTTATCACCGTAGCAACGCTACGACTCAAACAATACCACGCCATCTAGAGGCCAAAGGCAAAAACTTCATTTAAACTTTTATCTTTAACGTGTCACGTACGACAAACGTAAACACAATTTAAATTTGAAATAAAAGATTCATTAAAAAGAAAAATACACTTAATAAATGTTTGAGAATGAAAAAGGAAAGTTCAATAAAAGAAATTACGCTTAATTTTTTATGCTATATCATTAAATTTATATATATTTATTTTAATACAGTGGAGCACCGTTTGTACGTTTTTTAAGGGACCGTTCCTAAAAAACGTATAATTGAAAAAAACGTACAACTGAAAATTCGTTTTAACATCAATACACAATAAAGTGTCATATTAATAATAAAAGTCTAATCGATTTTCATGATTTCCTTTACATTTATTTGAATAAGATATATTTTTAATTAAATTTAAAATATTTTTAAAACGTAGAATAAAAATTAAATGATAATTATAAAAATACAGAAATTCAAAACATTTTCTCAAGATTTCGATTTTAACCTTTAAAGACAAAGCCTTTTTTTCTTTAAACGAAGATGACAGTTTTGCAAACGATTAAAAGAAAGGGGGGCGGGGGAGAAATCCTTGTTTCTCCAACTGTAATGTCAAATAAACACGATAAGAAATACAAAATCTTCCAAGTCGCCAATGGTGGTGAGTAATAAATCTTTAAGTTTACAAAATGCCTATAATGTTGTGGGGTTTTTTCCTTTGATATCCCATCCCTGGAATCAATTAAAAAAGTAAGTGGGAGGTCTTCAAGTGGTCACTGGCTACTTGTATACCTACCATTCAACCCAGTCGCCAACTGCTTACCTCTGAAAACCACCCCCCTTGCTCCAGGCTATCGATGCGGGTCGCAATTTGTTCTATAGCCGCACTTTGTTACCATAGTTCTAAGAAAAAATGATCGAAAAAGATAAGAATAAAACATAAAGAGCATTTCCTTTTTTTTTTTTTTTTAGTCCTGGAATGAAACTTAAACTTGGAATTCTACAAGGAGAAAAAAAAAAACAAAAAAAAAACGTATAAGTGAAATTAAGAATTTACTCATGTCGTATAAACGAAATATTTTAACATTAGAATTCAATGGTATGATTTGGGACAGAAGTCGAAAAACGTATAAATGAGAAAAACGTATAAATGAGAAACGTATAAAAGGTGCTCCACTGTACAATGTTTATTTCAAAACGAAGTACAATTAAATAACTTAACCAGAGCTGCCAAACTTGGTGGGAAAAAAAACAGGAGATTTTACATAATTTCAAGGGAGAAAAAAGGAGATTTACGGTTTCGTGGAGAAAAACAAAACAAAATTATTTTATTCAATACATGATACTTTTTTAACTAAAAAGACCTAATATAACTTTTGTTTGATAATTTATATTTTAAATTTATTGGGGAAAAACAAATAGTTAACAAGTTCATTAACAAAGTCTAAAAATAACTGCATATGTAAAGAATTTTGAACCCCTATATCGCTTCAGGTGGAACTGTTAAACTTTCTACTACTTTATAGGCTCTAGAATCTAATAAAGCAAGTTTAAAATGAATATTGACATTTTTGTTGTGGCTTGTAGATGGGAGAAACAAAAGAGTTCAAAAGAGCATTTGATCACCGATCACTAGTTGGAGATAGGAAAATATGGGGGGGAGGGGGAGTTAAAAATAATTACGTAAGCGAGAAATATTGAAGGATTCAGTTTCTTTAGAGATTCTAATATCTCACAAAGTTTGGAAGGCCTTCGTAAATCTGCAAAGACGGAACCTACGAATTGTCAAAAATTAGCGTTTTTAGTTCGATTTTTCGAAAATATTAGAAAAACGGGAGAAATACACATTAAAACGTAAAAACGGGAGATGGGTTAAAAAACGGGAGAGTTGTCAGCACTGCTTAACCCTTAAATCTAGTATCTTAAACTTACTTAGTATAAAAAGACTTTACTACTAATGATCCTCATAAAACATGGCAGTTTAAGGAAAACTAACTTTAATAAAGTTTAAAGAGAATTGCTCCGGAACCGAGCTTAACTTACATTTAAATACATCAGTTCGTTGTGTCATGCGTGTGGCTGGCCGGTGGCACACTAAAACAATTGAAAGGCTATTGTGCTGCTTCGCGGTGTTCGGATAGCCACAATAAATATTATCATGTCAGATTTTGGCCATGTCTAAGTCAAGAAACGTGTTTTACTTAAATTTAACTCAATTTTCCTCGCAATTTTACACTGTTTTTTGCAGGGGAAAAATTACGTGATATTTGCCGAGACCACCCCTCTCCTCCACGTGAGACTGGGTGAGATTCAGCTCGACTCCCTTCTCCCCTGAACACCTCATGTAATTAATGGACACCTCCTTATAGTTTTGCTTTTTTTTGAGAGAAACTGAATAGCAGTTCATTCTATGGCGTAAAACATTTCTAGTTTACGTGACACTTGTTTGGTTTTTTTTTATATAAGTAGCTCAATACATTTGGCTATTAAATTACGCAAATGAAATTTCGCATGCATAGTTAAAAATTATTTAGTAAAAATGATATTTATCAGATAGTTAACATTTTTTCATTTTGATTACAATATGCTGTGTCTAATATAATATTGTATGTCGAGTTTTCTGGAAATAGCTTTGCTCTGGATTTTTAATACCTTGCGTGTTATAGCAAAAAACATGAAAATTGTTTTAGCAATTTTTTAAAGAAACCTTTATCATGATTACAACCGGCAGAGACAAAAATTTATATAAATAATAAAGAAGAGCTCCATAATCACATGTTACAGCCAGATTGGATTTCAAGCAATACTTTTTGCAGGGTGATGCCAAACATTTTAATTTTTCTTTCATTTTTTTACTGCTCCCCCCCCCCCCTTCACTTTTGGCACAAAACTTTAACTGAAATGTATGAGGTATAACATGTTCTTTACACTACTGAAGTTTCAAGATGGTTTATTTAGTACTTTTTGAGATATTTTTAAAGCTGTACCGATTACTCGTTATATACTCGGTACTCGGCCAGTTTGCTGAGTACTCTGTACTCGGCCAAATATGGACTAAGTATTCGGCCAATACCGAGTAGTTGTAAGAATTTCATTATTTTTATGTATTATTGAAAGAAATGTATTCATAAGAGTTGTTTATTAATAACTAAACTAAAAAATATGAAAATATAAACATAGTCATTAAACTTTTGCTGCAAACAGCTTTCTGCAGTTAAAACTGATAGCTGTCAAATGTCCTCACACATAAAAACATTGTTAGTTCTCATATATAAATGTTTATTTTCTGAAAAAGAACTTTTAACTTACCTTTTTCTTTTAAGTATATTCAATATCTATTTATTTTTTTATTTTAAATCTAAGTTGCAGTTTTTCATGCACTACACGTTAACATCGATGTTTTGTTTACATCTTTGCCGTTGCCACTTTGAATCGGCTTAATTTTTCCATTTATGGCTGTTGCCACTTTGTAGAAATAATTATTAGAAATTGTATTTTGACTTTAATCGTTGAGTGGCAGCAGCGGTGTTCTGTTTATATGTAGATTTTTGACATTTCAGTCAGTATAAAAGATCGTGGCGAATTTGTAACAGGGCAGTTGTTAGCGCCTTCAATCAGCTATGAAGTATTAACTACTTTTGATAATTGAACAGCTTTAAGCTGTGGTAAAGTGGGGCACTTAGAGGAGGTGTGCCTTTGGCTTTTACAGCTGAATATGTTGTTTTATAGCTGTTACGTTTGATATTGATGGCTACCATTGTTGAAGTTCTTTATACACTGTTAAGTTTCTGTTTTGCTAATCGTTAAGCTTTACATTATGAAAGTATGAGTTAATCTCATGAAAGTTTCGACGTTTTGAATGTTCGAAATTAAAATTTAAAGTGATAAATGTTTTTTTGAACTGAGGCTGTTATATTTGATAGTTTGATTAATGTTGAAATTGTTTAGTAGCTTTTTAAGCTACACTTGTTTAAGTTTGAAATATTTCTAGTAAATCTTTGCTTAGGAAAAGCTGCTGGTATTCAATAATAAATTTAACTGAGTTAGTTAGTTAAATATAATGGTGATTTCGATGTGCAAGTTATAATGTGCAAATCTTCAATTATGTGATTTCGTTTCTGTGATCGACTTAGTGACAGTGGAAGTGTAGTTCATCATCCTCTTTCCCGCTGATCAACTTGGCGATCGCGGAGGCTTTGTTAGACAACGAATTGTGATCATGGTTCATTTGTGGCTTGTTCATCAACTTTATAAATGAGGTAACTTTAAATCTGTTATATTTTGAAAATGTTTTTGATATATTTTTTTTGTGTTTTACTAAATAAAATTTGTTCTTGTTCAAAAACTTTTGTATTTGATGAGTCATCTAGTTTAAGACACTGGTCATGTTATTATTGAAACCCTTAAAATTTAATTAAGTTTTTACTGTGTGTTATCTGCATAATAAAAATTAATTAATTAAAAGATAGACCTTTAGTAGAGGTCAAAAACAAGCAAGCAGATTGCCACCAAACTCTGTATAGAGACGATTCATGATATGAACTTATCCATTTTAGTTACAAGAATTTGAGTATAACCAACTTGTATGCGTGTAATGTACAAATTTTTTTTTATAAAAACTTATTGTATCTATAAAACAGACAAAATAAAATATTTTAGATAAAAGAACCCTTATATAATACTAATATAGTAAATAAAACTTTAGTTACATATTTGTTCAAATAAAAGTAAGACACTTTTAAAACTGTAAGAAAAGATTGGTTTTTAATTTAAAAAATAATAATTATGAAAAAGGTAAATATACTAAAATGTTATTTAAAATATATTTTAATAATCAAAAATTTGTTTTTCAAATTATGGTCCAAAACCACCTATCTTTTTTACTCTTCTAGAATTTGAAGATTAATGAAATCTTTCATGTTTGAAATGATATCTAAAATATTTATTTTAATGTTCTCATTTCATATGTGAACTTCATGCATCTTAAATTAAGCCTGAGTGTATAGGAACTTTTATATTCTCTAAGAATTATCTTAGATTGATTCGCATCTGAGAAAGACTATATAATAAAGAATGAAGTTATCAGTTATTATGGTTTTAATAATCCACTAAGCTGGAAGTATCAAATATAACAATGAACCTAATTGTGTATATACACTACAAAACTTCTGAAACGTTTCATGAAAACATGCTGTTTGCCATTTAACTTAATTTCGTGTTCAAAAAGCCTTTTTTAAATTTCAAGATGTGCGAAATTCTTCATGTCAATTATTCTTTCTTACAACTACTCGGTACTCGGCCGAGTAGTAAAAGGCTGAGTACTCGGTACTCGGCCAAAGTGCTACTCGGTGCAGCACTAGATATTTTAAAAAACGTCTGAAATCGAAAGTGTCTGGTCATTTATGGAACGGTAGTGTATGTTCCATTTAAATTAAAAACTAAAATAACAAATAGCTTAAAATTGAAATTAATTTTATTTTGTAATTCACTTGTTACACAAAATTTAGAATCAAAGTTAATAGTCAAAGTTAATAGTTAATAGTCAAAGTTAATAGTCATAGGTTTCACTTTTCGATAACAGATCATTCAAGCTACCTTCTTTATACCAACAACTAACGCAGTTTTCTGTCACTGACATTACTTTGTTTAAACTCAACTGTTTCTGTTTTTACTTTTTCTTTTAATAATTTATGTTGTGAGCTACACACGTCAACTTGTCACTTCTCTCTATAGAAAAACAATTTCTTTTTGAACTATGAACAGTCCCATATAAATATGTTTATTCTTTCTTATGGTTATTCTTTAACAGGGGTGATTGTGACTCAAAGGTAAAACCCCTGAAAATTAGTGCCTCAAATTAGAAAAAACTCAAAATATCAAATAATACTCAAACTATTTAGGCCAGAAGCCCTCAATCTTTTCACATTTCATTCACATATCACCTGGATGACAAATGAACAACCAATGTAAACAAAAAATAACTTTATAGGAAATATGAAAATACAGATGGTTAGAGTAAAAACCCTGAAATCAGGGGTAAACCCTGATCACAAACACCCCTGCTTTAATTACATGTTGGATAAAACCCTTTTTATTTCATACAGATAAGTGTAAAACATTTTAAAGCAAAAACATAAATAATTAGATATATTTTTCATTAAATGTCACCCTTTCATAAGTGTCTAATGAAATAAAAAAAAATCTCATTTAATGGTTTGTCCCTTTATTACTTGAGTTATCATAGGATTTTATCTTCAATAAGTTATAAGATTACATCTTTTAGCCTTGAAGAGAATTTTTTTTTTATAATATCTACATCTAAATAGATTTAATTATTTAATTAATCTGATTATTTTATTAAAAGCAAAATTTCATACATTTCTAAACTTGCATATAAATTAATACTTATACAGAGCACACATTTCAAAATTACCCACTATTATAGCTTCAATGAGAAAATTCTCTATTATTCTCTTCCAGGAGAATATTCTCAAGAATACTCTCAGAAAGATTATTCTTGAGAATTTTACAACTCTATGGAAACTATTAAAATATGTCAATTTTAGAACTCACCTCATCTAACAGAATCCAATATTCTTTTAAGAGTCTGAAGTAATTATTCTTTTATTCAAATACCCAATTCTCTCCTCCCATCAGCTCCAAATAGATCAGTAAAATACTACAAAACAAGGGAGAAAAAAAAAGATTAAGATTAGGGTATGTTACGAAGTTTGCACACATTTAAATGCCTTGATATAAAAAAGTTAACTTATTAAAAACATATAGTTTTATTAACCAGGGTTTGAAATTAGCACTCATTAAGCATATTTTGCACTTAGAAATTTAAGTTTGGCGACCAAAAATTCCCATTCGATTTTCATTTTTGACACCTAACTTATAACTAGATTAAAAATAAATGAAATATTGTCATAATTCTTTTCTTTAAAATTTATAAAATGCTTGTTTTTTATCATCTTAAAAGAAATTCTTACATTATCAGTTTAACACATATATACATGCACTCAATAAAAACCATCAAACACAAAAATCTGGTGTAAAACAACCACATGACTTCCATTACCCACTATCACTATTGCACATATTAGATGCACTTTTTGGAGATAATGTTATCAGTAGACATAGAATTGACGTAATGAAATTGACATCTAAAAATTTTCCGGTAAAAGAAAGTTAATACCCTGCTTAAAAACATAAAACAGGGTTTACATAGAATTTTTTTTTTTTTAAGAAAAAGAAATGAAAAGAAAATTAGTAGAGTTTTTATTTATTTTTTTTTAAACACCAATTTCCGAGTTCTAAAACTGATCTATCTGATCAGGATTAATATTAATTTTTCTGTGATAACCAAGTAAAGCATGAGAAAGGATATCTAAAATGGGTTTATGTAACAAGTTTTAAGAAAATCGTTAGAGCCGTTTTTGAGATACCAACTTTTACCAAAGCTTGGCATAATTAATTGCTGTCCAGAAAACAACAATTTCATGCTAAAGGATATTTAAAAGAGGGTTAAATATGGCAAGTTTGAAAAAAATTCATACAGCCGTTTTGAAAGGAACACACTTGCAGGACCTGAAATTCAACTATTTATACAGGACACCTATCAATTTTCCTGAACTAACCAACTATATCATTTGAAAGGATAGCTAATAGATTGCTTATACAACAATTTTTAAGAATATCATTAGAGCCATTTTTGAGATATGGTTTCCACTTTCGGTTTTCCAATTTTCACCAAAATTTGGAAAACTCATCTGAACACCAGATTTGTTAAAATTCTACAGTTTTGTACTTCTATCTTTATTAGTTTCCGAAATATAATAGCCCGAAGATTCCCCACATACACACACACTGACCAATTGCCAAAAACCACTTTTTTGGACTCAGGAGACCTTAAAACATGTAAATCAGGTGAAATCTAGATATTGAATTTTTGAACTGAATACAATACTTCCATTACCTACGGTAGTCTGGTAATGGAAGTAAAAATACATATAAATGTTGTTTTCAAAAAAAAAAAAAAAAAAAAAAAAAAAAAGAATTAAATTCAAAAAAGTTTTTTTTTTTTTTTTTTTTTTTTTTTACTTTTCTATCTATTGCAATCATTTAGTTTATCATAACGAATTTTTGATTATATATAGATAATTTCTTAAACACTGAATTAAAACAAGCAAATAATAATAAAGTTTAAATGAATATTTCCTGGCAGTTCTCATTTTGCTTGAAGATGAAAGATGAAGACAATGTTCGTCCCAAAATTTGCACTAGTGTTCACCACCCTCACAAAAGACACGTTAATATAACCTTAATTAACATCTTTGAATTTGCTCGAGCTATATTCTCCATTTCTAGAGAATCTAGTGAAAGTGGATTCAAATTCATAGATGTTATTAAATGCTTATTTTAACATGTTTTTTATAAGGGTGGTGAACACTGGTGTCTTTCCCTTAACACTTGGAATTTGACTGAATTTAAAAATCAGTTGGTCAGCAGATAATTATCAACTTTTGTGCTTATTTATTATTTAAGTAAATAATAATAAAACTAAGTATTATCCTATTATGATCCCATTAAAAAAATTTTAAATTATACCTGAGTAGACCACTTTTGCAACTAAGAAAAAATAAATACAGTAGGTGCCGCTTAATGTGATCGCAGATAATGTTATAATTCGTTTAATGTTATCAGAATCGCGAAGTCCTGAACCCTTGTATATTAAAACATGTTTTTTTTAAAAAAAATCGGTTTTTGTAATCAGTGCCTTCGTTTATTGTTATCACTTTCAAGTACCATTCTCGATTTTTTTTTTTTTTTTTTTTCAATCAGTGAACAAAAATTGCAAACTATCAATAGGGAGAATCCTCAAAAGAATAGAGGGGCCTCTAGAGGGTTTCAGAAATGCCTCTAGAGGGCCTCTCTGAATCTTTTCTCTCTGCCCATTTGCACTTATAATCCAAGCATTTTAGCTATCAGGGATTAATCCAGCTTTTTAAAAATGGTACCCCATTTGTGAATTTATAAAATAATTTGTGAAAACATCAAGTAAGTTTGTAAAAATGAATGATACTTCAGAACAATTAACTAAAATACGTAAAGCAGTTTTTTTTTAATTTTAAAATACACAGTTGTAAAAATAAATATATATGGGCGAGTTAAGTTGTTTCTTATATGTAAAATAAGTAGGTGTTTACTTAGATATTTATCATTGTCTCCAGTAAATATTCAAATTGAGGGTATATTTCTGTGTTTGATGCAGTGAAGCTTATAAAATATTTTAGTGTGCAGTTATATTGCTGAGAATTGACTTTGTGAAGGTACCTCTTTGCTGAAAGTTGAATTTGTGAAGGTACCTCATTGCTAAAAATTGACTTTGTGAAAGTGCCTCAATGCGGCACTAAATTTGTTCTGGGTTAACCTCTGGCTATGGAAAGAAAACACAATGATTTAACTCTTAAGGACAAAGTTGACATTTTGAAACACTTTGATAATTTACCCAAGATGAGTCAAAGAAACATTGCTGCTGCACTAAAAATCTCTCAGCCATTACTCTGTAAAATGATAAAGATAAGAAGATAATAAAGTAAATATGAATGCAAATTTGAACTGTAAGCGAAAATGTACTGGAAAAGATGGGGAAGTCAAATCTGCTTTGAAACTGTGGTTTTCCAATGTTAGGCAAAATGTTGCGCGCATAAACAGTCTTTTAATGCGGCAGAAAGCTGAAGATCTTGCTTCTAAAATGAGCAAAGGAAGTTTCATCGCAACAGACAGGCAGTTTAATCGCTGCCAAAAAAGAGAGAATATTGTGTTCAAACGTACCCATGGAGAAGAAAAAGATGCTGATTTTTCAGCTGCAGAAAAATGGATTTCCGAGGAATGGCCAAAAATAATCGCTCACTATTCACCCGACAGCATCTACAATGCTAATGAAACCACACTTTATTTTCGTACCTTGCCAGAACACACGTATCTGTTCAATGTCGTGGGATAGAGTGTCCGAAGAAACAATAAGAACTGTTTCTCGCACGGTGGATTCGTTAAAGCTGACGAAGGTATGAGCATACCGGAATTCGACGAAACAGTACTCGTAACATCAGAGATGACTGAAAATGACTTTACAGAATGGATGTCTATAGATAAGAACGCCCAAGTGACTACAAAGATGACTCATGAAGAAGTATGCTTAGTTGCAGGGTTGGGTTTCTTCCGGAAGAAACCAGTTTCTTCCAGGACAGTGGAAAAAACTGGAAGAAACTGACGAAATCAACCAGAAGACAAAACAGATGTTCAAAATTAAAATTTATGAATTATATAAACTCAAAGCATAAATATAATGTCGAATCTAACTATAATCCAATTAATATTAAAAATATTCTTAGAAAAATAAGTTATTTGAGAACAAAAACTAAATATATACAGGTAACGGGTTTTTACTTTTTAATGCTAATATTTTTATAAGTTTTTTTTTTTTTAAAGGATGCAATTTTTTGTATAAACTCAAAGCTGGTACCCAATGAACTGTATCAATAAGTAAGATACCTACTTTTAAACTTTCCTGCAAGTTATTTAGGATTTAAAAAAAAAAAAAAAAATCCATAGTTTGTATTTATTTTAAGTTGAAAAATAAAGTGCAGTATTGAACTACTAAAAAACTTTTCATTTGTTTTACGGTCAACTCCCTCTAACTCTGAAAATTTTTATCCACAGGTTGTGCGGATTATAGGAATTTGCAAATTAGAAATTATTGCCTTTGTTTACAGTTCTGTAGATACAAAGTAAGTTAATATTAACTGATGATTTATTAAAGACGATTTTTAATAAATTTTAGAATAAAATATTTTTTCAATATTAATAAAACTAATCTATCTCATTCATATATGATGATAAATAATTCAAGCATGTTCAAATAATAGGTACCTGTATAATGTAAACAAACATATTTAAAAAAAAAATACAAAACAAAATACTTTTGAAAGTTCAGAAATAATATTCATCACTGATTAATTTTGTTAAACATTGATGTAATAGTGGTTTGTCTTAAGTGCTAGTCTGTATGAATTGCAGGATAATAAATACAAGAATGTTACTCTCTCTCCCCCCTTCCGCTTCCTTTCCAATAGTGTTTAAAAGCAAGGATTAAGCTAAAAATTTGATTTTTAAAAAAGTAAAAATGTGAGAAATGTGAATTTTTTTGAAATATGAGATAAATTTCTTTTACATTAAAAAATCAATTATTGATTAGAAAGATTTGCAGATTATAAATCTGCAGATTTGAGGGAGTTGAATGTACTGTATATGACTATAAAGAAAATAAAGTTTTTGATGACATTTTGTAATACAGTATTGAATACTGGTTCTTTTAATTAACTGGATGTTTGTTAAAAGCTGTCTTATCAGAAAATATAAGAAAGTGATTCAAACTATTATTTATTACCAGTTAAAGAAATAAAATTGTCTAAATTATAAAACTTTACACTGTTTAAATTTAAATTGATTTTTTTTACTGGATTTTGAGTATTTTGGAACGTAATCATCAGATACCGAAGATCACTTCGGTAAAAATCTCATAATTAATGAAATATGTTATTAAATTTTTATAGGTATAATTAAAGTTACTTAAGTTGTTTATAAGATAAATGCATCCATTGTATCTTACAAATCTGCAATTTATAAGATAAATTTTTAAGAAAAACAGTTTCTTCCATTTGGAAGAAACCTATTTCTTTCGGTCGGTTTTTTCCGCCTTGGAAGAAACTTGCCAACCCTGCTTAGTTGTATCTTGTTTTATCGATAAAAAGATGAAAAAGCATCAGATGAAAATTATGAAGACATTAAAAACATTGTTGAGAATCCTCCAACTGCTGCTGAAATTAGAAAGGCTCTCCATGTCTTGGGACTCTGAGTGCAACACAGAGGCACTGTTGGAGACCTTTGCATACATTGCAGGTATGAAAGCTTTATCGATAATTTGCTGACACAAAAAACAAGGCAGACATTTTTTGAAGACTTTTTTTAATTGATCTATTTTAACGATTTGTTCAATATAGCGTTTAAACGGATCATTGTCTTTTCAATTTGTAGCTCCAAAAATAAATGTTACTTAGTACGTAGTAAAATAAAAATTTTGTATTCCTGATACTTTTCGTTTATTGTTATCAAATAGTATCAGTCCCAAAGTGATCACATTAAGCGACACCTACTGTAGATACCATTTACGTCTGACTTTCACATTCTAGTTTCTAACCCAAGTTACAACTAGAGATGTAAGGTGAGAATATTCTCAGAGAACGAGAATATTCTCTGACGCTTCAAAATAAGAGAATAATTGAGAATATTCTTTTTATTTTTAAATACATAAAAAGTTTTCACGTTTATGACTTAAATTATAATATTTATTCATAATTATTCAGTTTGACATGAATAACTAAAATAAACAAGCCTTATTTCATTATATTTTCTGATAAGTTCCACAAAGCAATTTTTCTAAATATTCATTACATATTTAAATTTAAGACAAAAAGCATTTAACAGCAAATAATGAATAACACAGCTCTACATCTAAAATTTTGATTTGATAATTTTGGCTTATCATTTTTTTGCTGTGCTGACCAAAAATGAAGCCAGTTTTTCTCCATCACAAAATTTTTCACTTAAAAAAAAATAATTTATTATTTTTTGACATTATTATAAATATAACCCTATCTATAAAACACAGTGTACCATATTAGCAATATATATCAGGGGTCGATCCAAGTTTTTAATTTTCGGTCCCCAGTAGTGGCACCAGAAATTCCCCGACAGGGGGACACCACCTCCCCGACAGGGGGGCACTACATAAAGATAGTTTATTGTATGAGTATTTATCAAAAACTGCAATACTGTTAATAATATTACTGTTAGTATTTGTACCATTCCATTTGTTAGTACTCCTCGTGGTTTTGGAGATCATCGTGTCACAGACAGACATTTTCTAAAAATATCGTGGTCAAAATGTGTTCTGGACCTCTCAAAACGTGTATATTTATAGAAAACTGGAAGCTGAAAATTTTTACGAATCCAATACTTTCTTCTATATAATATAGAATGGAAAAACTGGAAAGCTCCAAACTTGTAAAAGAAAAGAAAAATGCTGCTAAAAGTAGAAAAACTCAAAATTTTGCATTTGTTTCCCCCGAGAGATTTTAGGAGTATGCCCCGATGGGGGGTCACAGACTCCCGGACGGGGGGGCCTGTGCCCCCCCGGCCCCCTATCTGGCGCCACCCCTGTCGGTCCCCTTTTTGTAAAAAAAAAAAATATATATATATATATTGTGTATAAAACCTTTCATTTTAACAGTCATTCTAAATAATGTTTAATATCAAATTAACATAGTTTCAAGTTTCATTGAACCAATTAATTAAAAATAATACTGAAAACATGGAAAATTTTTATAAAAAGATCACTTTTGTGTAAAACAAAATCTTGTGAAGGGCTCTTTTCATAGATTTGATTTTTGTGAAGGGTTCTCTTTTATGGATTTGAATTTTGTGACGGGTTCTCTTTTATGGATTTGAATTTTGTGAAGGGTCCCTTTTATGGATTTGAATTTTGTGAAAGATCCCTTTTATGGATTTGAATTTTGTGAATGGTCCCCTTTTATGGTGTGGAATTTTGTGAAGGGGAAGCAAAGGGGACCCAATTTTTGCCTGGATCGACCCCTGTATATGCCACCTTGATATTTTTCAACTTCAGTGTAAGAAAAATTCCTTTCATTTCTATCTGCAATATCAGAATAATATTGAAGCTCTAATGCCTCATGTTTGCTGATTGGCAACAAATTTTTTTTTTACCAGTAAATCATAGTTAAAATAAAGTATGATTTAAAAAAAATATTTTTCCCATGATTTATTTAATATAGGTAAGAATAAAACATTTTTAGACTGATAAAAAAAAATAATCATGCATTTAAGGGTTAATAATTGCTTGTAATTTGTTCTTGGTTCAATGAAACCAGGGTTGGTTTTTTGACGTCAAAAACTGGTTTAAACCGTCAAAAACCATGTCATCTGAAAATTGTAACGTAAAATAATTGTATTTTTTTTTAAGTTGCAATGTACTAAGTTAACATTGGTTATATATATATTTTACGAAAAAGATAAATGTTTATGCAGGGTTGCCAACATTTTAATTTATTCCGGAGCATTTTTAGCCCCGCCTTTAATTTGCGCCACTTTTTTTATAGAAAATTTTCTCCAATATATATTTACAATAAAATAAGAAAAAAAGTGGTGCAAAATAAAGGTGGGTCTAAATATGCTTCAGAATAAATTAAAATCTGGTTTATGTTAGGAAACATATTTATGCATTGTATTAAGAATAGGGTGAAAGTTTATAATTTTTTTTGTAAATTTCAATAGAGCTACAAAAAATTGCATATGTATATGGTAAATTATAGTAATACAATTAAGCATATTAAAAATTCTGTAAAACTGACTACATTCTACCCCCCCCCCCCCTTCTCACTTTGACATGATTTAAAAATATAAATTAAACATATTATGTTATTACTTAGTTTGGGAATTCAATGATAGGTTAATTTTTAAAATTATGCTGAATGCTGAAATTTCAATGAAAATTTTTAGCATTTGAATATACATATATAATATATATATTAAATTAAATCATATCAATAAATCCACAAAATAATATCCAGATATTTTAGAATATATTGTTAAACTTATAGTAGTAATGTGAAATCAAGATATAAGATTAAAAATTAATTAGATGCAAGCAATTTTAAAAAGTGAAGGATATTTAATGAAATTTAATAAATTTCATTAAATATGATTTTCTTCCCAATCAGTTGATTGTGTGATTTTTAATATATTGAAGGATATTTACTTATTTTTTACATACAAATTGAGAAATTTTAATGTGTTATTTAATATTGTGTTTCAATGTATTTAATATTACATTTCAATGCATATAAATGCAAATCACAAAAGAGAGATATGCTTTCCATTAACCTCTTCATTAAAAATTTAGTTCAACTAATCATGCAATACCTCAAAAATTGTTAATCATAATCATAAAACATGCTATTGATTATAACCCAAAATGAAAAAACATGATGCAATATTGCACAGTAATTTTATTCATTACGATAAAATACTTATAGCACCTCTTAATTATCAGTCAGTATATATTTAGAAGATTATACTTTTTAAAAATAAGACTTTGTAAAATTTTTTATAACTTAAAGTGCAATTAGTAGCTCACCTTAGACAAATTTCTATTTTTTCAAATTTTTGTAAAGGTAATAAATATATCTATTTTTTTTTTACTTAAACAGAAATCATTGGCATAAGAAACAGATAATACTCTTCTAAAAATTATTTTTATCATGGGAAACTTCTAAACTAACCACTTTTTTTAAGACTTCGTTATTTTATTTCTCTAAATATGACTATTCATTGTTAAAATATACCAAGAAATGTAAAATTTGAGGTTTTTGAAGTGACAGTTTAAACCGTCAAAAACTGTCATGCGTCAAAAACCTGCCAACCCTGAATGAAACACTATTAACTTGATATTAAACATTTACATAATAACTGATAAAATAGAAGGTATTTTTTTTCACAAAAATAAATACAAATTTCATAAAAATATTTTCTTTTTCACAAAAATGGGCTTTAAAACTTATAACTTGGATCAACTCCTGACACATAAGTGTAGAATGCAGGCAGTGATAACTTTGTTTTGTATTCCTCTATTAAATTAGTTTTAAAATTAGTTTTTTTTTTTACTTTACCCACATAAAAACACATAATTATTTGTACTACGAAAATCTTACATGAAAGGATTAAAATATTTTGCTTTTGTTACTAATTTTAATTTTACACAAAATAATAAAAAACTGAATTAATTTCAGAATTGTGATAAAATACTGTAAAGAATGGAATAAGAGTTCAGTTAATGAAATAACAGTTCATTCGTCAGTTTATACCAAACCAAACATTAAGAATATGAATGAATTAAATGATATTTTAATTTAATTTTTGATTAATTACTATTATTTTATAATAAATTTTTTATTTAGTCTAAAACTGTTTCTCTTCTAAAATAAACTTAAAATTCAAACCCAATAGTGTTATTCTAGGTTTAATATTAAACACAATTAAACCCAAAAAAAAACCCTACCCGGGTTCGGCTTTTTTAAAACCCTAGTGAGAACATTGGATTATATCTAAAGGAAGACATGATATTTAGCGAGTAATAGTAATGCTGCTATATAATCTATGACTTTCAGAAATGTTTATTAAATTTTGCTGAATTTATTTATATAAAAAAAATTGCCCGCAACTTTCGGAGTGTCTTTGTCTGCAGTCATAAAAAATTGTCTGCAATTTACGAACATTTTTCACCCGCGACAATGCGCTACCGATGTATGATGTCTTACACGCTCTCTGGTAGGAATTCTAGAGTCCCCCTATAGGTGCCTTGGTAAGAACACACAAAACAGTAAAGGGCAAAATTAACGGTCGCCACCAGCCACATGGCGACTAAATAAGAAAAGATGGCGATTAAAAATTATGCATCAATCGCCACTGAAGTCGCCACTTTCTGTGATCATTAAAAGATTCTAAAATTCGAGCGACGATAGGCAATCGAAGCCTTGTTATTTCCAATCTTTTTCCATCCATGGCATAAACGTCAATGTTCATTTTAAACTTGCTTTATTAGATTATAGAATCTGTAAAGAAGTAGAATTGTTTAATATCTCTTACTCATAATTCTTGTAATCCCCCCCCCCTCCTCCTCCAACGGTTGGCAATCACATGCTCCACTGAAGCCTTGTGATTTACAATCTTTCTCCCTCCATAACATAAATGTAAATATTCATTTAAAACTTTCTTGATTGGATTATAGAACCTATAAAAAAGTATATAGATTTTTTTTTTTTTACCCCCACCCCCCTTGCACATGTGCGCTCCATTTCAGCTAGCAGTTAATGATCAAATGTCCTGCAAATCACAATCTTTTTCCATTATTATCTCCATAGTATTTAGTGTATATTTAACCCATTTAAGATATTTGACAAATGTGTGTATCAAAATTTGATTTGGCTTAAATGTGTATTTTTCAAAAATTTTTGTATTTGCTTTCTTTGGAGTAGAAATCTTCCTTTTTCCTTCCCATTTTAAAGTAGAAATCTCCCTATTTTTAAAGCTACAAATTTGGTAGCTAAGTAAATTATTTTTAATGAAGCAGCTAAGTTTCCATATCTATACTTTTTTAAGAGAAAATATTTTAACTCTATTGAAATAAAATCATTTAAAAAAGTGTTTCTTTAGAAATAAGAAAAAATAATAAAACTGCTAACTGTGTTTACACATGACCATGTAAAAGGTTGTAATGATGAATCAGTTGATTCATTTACTAGAAAATATCAATGTGAACTGTGAATGATAATATTTCACTTGTGAATGATATTTCACTTAAATAAATTTTAAAAAAAAGTACTATTTAATTATCTGAAAGATAAAAACTTTTGCTGTTATTATTACAGTCCTAAGCAGATTTTAATTTAGAATGTGCAATTTACGATTTTTAAAAAGAACGTAATTACAAATTACAATTTCATTGTCCAAGTGTTAATTTTATTATTATATGTATTTCTTATTTTTCTTGTGGTGATTCTACCACAAAATGGTGACAATGTTTTTTGCAGTCTGAAAGAAATAGTCTTATCATATGAAAAGTGGCTAGGGGAAGAGGGGGGACATTGGGACACTTTTTATAAAAGCATATTATTTTCCAATTTATAAAAGTTTTAATGCTTTTGTGCATTTTTATTTAAATACTTGTGTTATTGGTCACCTTTTAAATGTGTAATGAGCATTATTTAATGTGTTTTGCAAACAGAAATAATTAAAACATAACTTATGCAAAAGTGTCCCAATGTTCCCCATGCAGGGGTAGATTGGGACAACCATCTTTTTATTTATCTAATTACAATATTGCAAAATATTTTGCTAAAATAAATGAAAGGCTTTCAAAACAATGAATTTGATACAATAACAAATAATAATAAAGTAGGTAATTATGAAAAAATGAAATTGTTATGAAGCATTACTGCATATTCATATCTTAACGCACATCAAAACCCTGCAAGTCTACACAAAACTTTAATGTTATGTAGGATCATGTTGATGGCATAGTTAAGTTGAGAACATGATATTAAATAATCTTTCAACAAGAGTTCTTGTTCAGCTGTGAATATTTGTTGAGATGTATATTTGGATTGAAACTTATAATTTATATTTGTAGTACACACTCAATCTTATTTTCTCTCATTTTGTTCAATCTATTAAATAATGTAGATTTTGGTATATAATATTTAATTGCAACTTCCCTCACAGAAAGTTTATCTTTGATTATTTCATTTATTGCCTTTTCTATATTTTCTTCTGAAATTTTAGTTCTTTCAGTTTTTGGCTTATAATTTCTAATCATTTTCTATTTATTTAAAGAATACCTAAAAAAAAAAAAAATTAATACAATTAGCTTATATGTGCAAAAAATAAGTAAATAAATAAAAATATATTGGTGTTAAAAATGAATGGGCCATTGGAGCAGTCCCAATGTGCCCCATGCATTGGTGTCCCAATGTACCCCATCAGGTCATTTTCAAAACAAATGTTTAGGTCTAATTTTCTAGAGCACATGGGCTAATGATCTATAGTGGAAATAAAAGCTTAATGTTTATAAAAACACATAGTACTTTTAAAAATTAAAATATTTATTTCCTATTACCTAAAAAATCAACATTAGTTTACTTGAAAAAAAATTACTTTTCATATGATAAAATAAACTAACCTTGTTCACAGGCAGCAGACTTGAATGATTGAGTTGAAATCACAAATATGAAGATGTACTACTAAGTGCCATCTATTGTGATTTTTTACAAATTTTATTTTGCAATTATAAAGGGATAAAAGCCTTTGTCCCAATGTGCCCCGTGTCCCAATGTACCCCCTTCTCCCCTACTAATGAAACTGACAGTACCGGCCACTAATGAATTTCCCCAGTTTTGCCCTTTACAAAACAGCGCTTATCAACAGCGACCTACGGAGTCTAGATATCCCTTGATAGGCAGCGTTATGTGTGTATTCTTTTCTCTTGCTACCTGTTACTGAGATGATTCTACGGGAACATAGAAAAGTTCTAATTTCATTTAAAACTGCTCCAAAACTTCTCCTTCACTTTAAAATTCACTTATAAAAATTTCTATATCTAAACTAAAACTTTTATTATTTATAATTATTTTTATTGTGTTTTGTCAAACATTGCTATGAAATATTTAATTGAATGAGTTAAACTTATTATTTTATAATTGTTTATACTATATTGTTCTGTAGTAAAATTGTATTGTGTATTGTTGCACGAGATCATCACTGTTGTTAAGCCCCCCCCCCCCCTCAGATTGTCTCTATTAGCTTACAGGCTTTTTGAGTGTAAGCCATTTTCACCCCTGACTACATGCAAATTTCACAGACAGATTATGAAATTTTAAAAACCTGTCGCAGACAGCTACAAAATTTTCTGTCACTGGGCAGGGGTGAAACTACCAAACATACAAAAAACCTGAAAACTGCTATTTGCTTGCAGATAGGGGAAACATTAATGGTATATCATAAAGCTACCAATAATAAATGAGAAGTATTAAAGTATAACATATTAAATATATAAAGACCTAGCTTTACTTCGTGGTCGTTTAAGATCTTTCGGTACCGGGTACCCGGTCCTCTTCAGAAACATTGCTTCTGTGGTGGAAAACTTGAGACTGTTCACTCCTCTGCTGATCTCTCATCAGGTGGCTCCAAGCTCTATTTGGGGCTACTGCGCTGCTATCGTTGCATACGTCGCTATTGGTTAATATTTCAATTGACTCGCGGTACATGGCATAGTTGTAATTATCGTAATCTGCTAATTTTACGGTTTTATCAAAGTTTATTTTAATATTGTTTTTACTATATGTTTTGGCTAACGCGGTGTTATATTTTCCGGTTTTAATGTCGTTTTCATGTTCTTTGATTCTAGTTTTTATTTTTCTTTTAGTGACACCAATATATGAGCCGTGTTTATTATTTTCATCTATGAATGGAATTTTATAAATGCCGGCGGTTTCAAGAGGGGGGGTGGGGTTTTTATCGCTTCGGATTAGTTGAAAAATATTTTTGTTGGGTTTGATGGGGATATTAATGCCATATTTGTTAGCTGTATTTTTAATTTTGTTAGCGGCTCCGCGATCGTACGGGATGGATGGGGTAAATTTAATGGGTGCTTTTTGGTGACTGGGTATTTGGTCGAGGTTTTTGAATCTATTTTTAATTAATTTGTTAACTATTTTATCAGGATATCCGGCTTTTCTTGTGAAATTTTTAATGAGGTTAAGTTCTTCTTCGAGGTCGTCTGGTTCATTACATATTAAAATGGCACGGTTAATGTATGATTGGATAGCATTTGTTTTATAGCGAAATGGTGTTTTACTTTTAAAGTGGATAATTTCGTTACTATTAGTGGGTTTTCTATACACAGTGGTTCTAAAATTATTTTTATTGTGGGTAATTTTAACATCCAGGAAGTTTAATTGTGAATTGTTCTCTTCTTCGTAGGTGAATTGTATATTTTGATCATGGCTATTGATACAGTTGAGAAGTTTATTAATGTCAGTGTTTTTCTCGACGATGGCGAATACGTCATCGACGTAACGATACCAGTATTTAATTTGATTTTTTAGATTTTCTATGATTTGATTTTCTAGTTTTCTTAGTTTGAATTCAGCGACGAAGCCTGAGATAGGCGACCCCATGGGCATGCCTTTGGTCTGTTTGTAAATTTTTTCGTTGAAGGTAAAATAATTTTCTTTAAGAAGGAAATTGGTAGTGGCGTTTAAAGTTCGGGCTATTTCAGGATCAGTGTAGGTTTCGTTGATGGTTTCGTTAACTATTTCGCAAGCTTCATTTATATCAATAGAGGGATAAAATCAAATCATAGAAAATCTAAAAAATCAAATTAAATACTGGTATCGTTACGTCGATGACGTATTCGCCATCGTCGAGAAAAACACTGACATTAATAAACTTCTCAACTGTATCAATAGCCATGATCAAAATATACAATTCACCTACGAAGAAGAGAACAATTCACAATTAAACTTCCTGGATGTTAAAATTACCCACAATAAAAATAATTTTAGAACCACTGTGTATAGAAAACCCACTAATAATAACGAAATTATCCACTTTAAAAGTAAAACACCATTTCGCTATAAAACAAATGCTATCCAATCATACATTAACCGTGCCATTTTAATATGTAATGAACCCGACGACCTCGAAGAAGAACTTAACCTCATTAAAAATTTCACAAGAAAAGCCGGATATCCTGATAAAATAGTTAACAAATTAATTAAAAATAGATTCAAAAACCTCGACCAAATACCCAGTCACCAAAAAGCACCCATTAAATTTACCCCATCCATCCCGTACGATCGCGGAGCCGCTAACAAAATTAAAAATACAGCTAACAAATATGGCATTAATATCCCCATCAAACCCAACAAAAATATTTTTCAACTAATCCGAAGCGATAAAAACCCCACCCCCCCTCTTGAAACCGCCGGCATTTATAAAATTCCATTCATAGATGAAAATAATAAACACGGCTCATATATTGGTGTCACTAAAAGAAAAATAAAAACTAGAATCAAAGAACATGAAAACGACATTAAAACCGGAAAATATAACACCGCGTTAGCCAAAACATATAGTAAAAACAATATTAAAATAAACTTTGATAAAACCGTAAAATTAGCAGATTACGATAATTACAACTATGCCATGTACCGCGAGTCAATTGAAATATTAACCAATAGCGACGTATGCAACGATAGCAGCGCAGTAGCCCCAAATAGAGCTTGGAGCCACCTGATGAGAAATCAGCAGAGGAGTGAACAGTCTCAAGTTTTCCACCACAGAAGCAACGTTTCTGAAGAGGACCGGGTACCCGGTACCGAAAGATCTTAAACGACCACGAAGTAAAGCTAGGTCTTTATATATTTAATATGTTATATTAATATACTTCGTTTTTTTATTTTAATTAAGTATTAAAGTATATTTTAACATTACACCCCATTAAGCATAAAATGTTATTAGATTGTTTAAAAGGTTATAGAATTAGTTTATAGGGTTTCACAAAACAATCCCGATATATTGTGCAATAATTTTGTATCAAATTTGGTACAAGTATTTATGAGTTAAAAGGAATTTATACAAGGTTATCAGTTACTAGTGACAAATGTATATATATAGGGGAGACCCGTGTACCTAGGGCCACCCCACTTTATTTGAATAATATTTAATTTTAAGTTTTAATATTCAAATGGGCGAGTAACAACACCAATTGCTACTTTTACAACTACTTTGGAACTTTTGAGGAGAAAGTTTTGACAAGTTACATGTAGAAAACGAATTTACATGGCTTAAAGTAAAATTTTTTAGCTCATCTCTTTTGCTATTTTACTAAGGGAATTTTAATATTTTTCTTTCATTTTTAGTGTATAATTCTGCTTGTTATATTGAGTAATAAATGAGATATTAATTAGTCCTCTCTGCAGACCTATATAAAATGTAAAACTGTCTGCGCACACAAATCATTTCTTAAAAATTTTCTGCAAAAAAAAACTGCGTGTCTCACAGGCCCTATATCGTAGTCAACGGGAAAAATGTAAAGTTTTATATACAAACAATCCATATATGTGAGCACCACAGTGGCTAGTGACAACTAGTTGATCATGAAATGAATGAGGAATGACTAAATGAAAAAAAAAAAAAAAAAAAAAAAAAAAAAAGGTATTAGTCTATGAATGGGAGACATGAATTCCTGCTCATCAGTTTGTCGACTGTTTTTGAGGTAACCCATTCCTTGATATTGTGACTCCTCCTTAAAAAATGCCATTCACTCTGCTTAATGAAGAATTGATGTAACGCATTCTTAATTACAGACAGAGTCACATTTTGTTGGCAATGGTCCATTGACAGATATGATCATTTCATGATGTGCAGTTTCTTCCGTTATGGGTCGTCTCTTATTGCTATGATACTCATATTTTGATGTTAAGGACTCACATACTGATTCCACAGACATAATAGTTACAGCTACAGTTATAGCGTACATAACCAATTCAATGTCTTTGTACAGTGCTTCTTTGCTGGAGAGAAATTTTTTAATAAGGCAGGAACTTTTCAGTCTTATAAAATCCTTGGAGGGCATTGGTTTTGTCACTTCTTCAACTTTTTCTAAAAATCGTCTAAACTGACATTTCAATTCAGTTGCTGAAACGTTCTTTAGTTCAAACACTAATTTTTGAGCAGAGTTCAAAAATTTTTCGGTTAGTGTTGCAGCTGTTAGTGGGATTCCTTTCAATTTTATTTTTGTAGCTATCAGTTTGACATCAGTTAAAATTTGAATATCTTGAATCAATAAAAAGTCACTTTCACTATACACATTTGCTGAAAGCTCCTGTGCTATATATGATGAAAGTTCATGCAATTCGGAACAGACATCCTTCAACAGTTTCGTGCTGGTTGTATCTTTTTTTATGTTATTTTTTGCCTGGCTACGAGTTACATTAATTTCTTCAGGCTCTGCAAGGAAAAGAGGAACATCTTGAAAAAGTCCAACAGTTTCTAAAGATTTACTATCTTTATGATACGTTGGCCAATAGCATTTATCTGTAAGTTCATCTTCTGTTTCATCAGATGTGCTTGTTTTAGAGCATGGGCAGTTTTCTTTATCTGCAGCAGAAGACATGCATTTCATATAATTTACTTGAGTTATAAAATTATTGTACCTGTCATGGGGAAGGATGTCAACCTCTTGTAGAATACAAATGATTTGACTATACTGATCATAAATGTCACAAACACCAGAGAGGCGGAGACAAAATTTAGAATTGTATATTTTATTCATTTGAATATTTGCATTTGATGCCTTCTCCCTTTGTACTGAATCACCAATCATTGATTCTTGCTGTCGCTCCTCTAGGATAGTTATTATAGCTTTAAAGTCATCTCTGAAGCTTTTGTAAACCGTTTTACAATAGTTAGCAAGTCTTGTCTCACTAAAAAAACAAAAACAAGGATTTTTACATTGCCCATCTTGAATACTAACACACACATCTTTTAAGTGCTCATATTCCTTTCCGTAATTAAAATCATTGAAAATGGATGCTATTGCCTGAGAAACAGAAACAACCCATGAAAATTTAGGTTTTTTTCGCAAATGATCATCAACTAATCCAGCTTTATGCATGGGATCCCAGTCATAATAAAAAGTTTTTTCATTTCCTTGTCCAAAATATGCATTTAAATATTTGGGAACATTCAAGTGGAAATATTGTCCATCGAAACTTCCTCCAATAAACTGCTCCTGATTGATACCCCATTCAGCCATACAGGAGATGATGCTTTCCGCAACACCTTTACCAGTATGCACCTTGATTACAGGGTGTCCCAAATATACAGCTTGGAGTAATTTTTCAGAATTAGGGACAACTGTCACTGCCATAATAAAATGGCGAGTTCTGTGCTTCCAAGTGCCTTTGTCGGCTATTATTTTAACGGGTGGTTGAAATCCCGTTTGAATTAGCCGTTCGTTAAAAAAAAATTTCAAACGGCTGGTAATATAATAGAGCTTATAAGCTATTCGCCCGATTCGCATGCCAATTTCTCTCTCTCTTCTACGGTGTGTTTCTTCCACGTCTGTGCCATTCTTACGATCTGTTGCCTTGCAATGTGTATTGCTTGACAGGTGGACTCTTAAATTTCTCTTCAGGGATCTGAATGCATCTGGCATATTAGAACCTATCGGAAAATCTACACCATTTTCAATATTATATGTGAAAATGGCAGGATGGTTGTTTATACCAGTCTTTCCAGGCAGGGGATTTCCCACTGGCACACAAGTACGGCATACAATGGTGGATGATACTGGATCAAATTCATACTCATCAAAAAAAGAAGTAATGTCCGAGATTGAGCGACAAGACTGAAAAATGTAGGATAAACTACTTGAGGTTTCTTCATCTTCTGCTTTGATTTCATTGGAGGGATTTTCTTTTTGCTTCAATCTGGAAACGTCTTTCTCGAGCCTCTTTATACCTTCCAGAATGAGAAAAAGTTTATCATCTGTTGTTGTTGTACTTGCATCAGCATCAGAAGCACTTTCCACCTCTACAGCATGTCTAGAGGAATTTTTTTCTATAACTGTGGAATTTTCTTCAACAATTGCGGTATTTTCATCAACAGTTGTAGAATCACCAACACCATCCTTCAAAGAATGCTCCCTAGTACTACTCAGTGTAATAGGCTCATTTTCCTTGCTGGTAACTTCTGTTTCAGTAACATGGGGCACTACAAAATTAGTGAGCGACATCTGTCCAGCACTCCTTTTATCTCCTGAATAATTTTTATGTTTTCTCTGAAGGTGCATACTATAATTCTCCTCCAGCAACTCTTTATCGCAAAAACGGTATTTGATTTTCTGCTTTGCACTAGGATATTTATGCGACATTATCATGTCAAGCTTAGATAAATATTATCAATGGTCTTGAAAAAGACCGTTTTTTTTTAAAAATAAAAATAGCAAAGTAATTTTAGATTTAAGAAACTGAGAGATACCGATGCACTACGCTTACGCTAGCCAAAGTGAACTACTGAACAAAACCCACGAGGACGAGGTGATTGGTTTGGTTGATTGGTTGGTCGGGATCTCTGCTACATTCAGATCGGAAGGCATCGCTAAAAACATGGAGAAACCCCATCCCATGAGTAGAGAAATCTATAAAGCAAAGAAATCCAGCGGCAAAATGAACTGTCCAATCACAGAGCTGTTAATGCCGAACTTCATCGTAAGAGCACACGCGTTCTGGCCGCGAGAGTGCTTCCGTTCGGCTCTCCATTTAGACTCCGCAAACAGGTTCCCACGTGATCTCTCTCCGAGGAAGGAGCAGAAGAGAGGCAGGGGCAGCCAAAGGGCAGCTGCGCTCTTGACTGTCTGCAGAAGCGAAAGAGAAGTCTGCGCCAACTGAGAACGACAATCGCTTCGAGGATCGGTCTCACGCTCGGATCAACTTAGCTTTTTCAATTTTTGCAAAGCAAACATTTTCGCTTTGTGCAATGTGTTAATTTTTTTTTTTTTTTTTTTTTTTTTTTTTTTTTTAATATCATAAAATGTCAAAACTGTCTGCAAAAACTGAAAACTTTCTGCGCACAGCGTGCGTCTATATTATCTGAGCCTGCCTCTCTGCATGTGGATTTTTTAGCAGAAGGCATTTTGAATGAAGTTACCAAAACTTGTACCTAGGGCCAGTGTGTTTGGACTTTTAAGACTTTCGCAACCGCATGTTTTTGTCTTTTTGACAGTAAGGTCCGCATGTGGACGTTTTTTTCATAAGTTACAAATTTTCAAAACAATTTTTTCCGTATTCACATTTATATTACAAATGGATATGCATTATAATCATACTCTCTCTAATCAAAGTATTTGCATCCATAGTACACTAATTGTACAAATATGAATATTGTGTATATTTTTTAGAAACAAATAACATATAAATTGCAAAAGAAATGCCCACTGGTGGAGTTTAATATTTTCAAATGACGTGAATCTACGTCAGCGGTCGCGAAAGTGTTAAGAAACACAGTACAGCCTATAGTAATTGGATGCTGGCAAAAACTGGTAAACCAATCACTAGGGGAGAAGGGGGTACATTGGGACACGGGGCACATTGGGACAAAGGCTTTTATCCCTTTATTATTGCAAAATAAAATTTTTAAAAAATCATACTAGACGTCACTAGTGGTACATCTCCATATTTGTGATATCAACTCATTCATTCAAATCTGCAGCCTATGAACAAGGTTAGTTTATTTTATCATATGAAAAGTAATTTTTTTCAAGTAAATTAATGTTGATTTTTTAGGTAATAGGAAATAAATATTTTAATTTTTAAAAGTCAGGGGTTAATCCAGGTTTTTGAAAATGGTACCCCATTTGTGAATTTTGTAAATAATTTGTGAAAATTTTTTTTACTAATTTGTGAAAATTAAAAATGCCTA
Source organism: Salticus scenicus (assembly GCA_963930645.1). Lineage (NCBI taxonomy): Eukaryota > Metazoa > Arthropoda > Arachnida > Araneae > Salticidae > Salticus > Salticus scenicus. The sequence continues at coordinate 244,256,681 of OZ005652.1, forward strand.
GTGAACAAATTAACCGAAGTGCACAAAGTAATTTATACAGTTTTAAAATACCAATAAAAATATAAAAGTTGTAAAATAAGAGTTATATTTATGTTGATTGGGTAAATACCTAAATTGAAGCTGTTTATAATTTTTTTGTAAAATATTTGAGTATGCATATTACGTGACATTTCAAACCATCTAAGACATCACATATAACAGACTCGTTTCAAAAGTCACAAATTTTAAAGATCTCAACTAGCAATGGATAAATGCTTTATTCTCTAATAAGCAAATAATATTCATCATACCAAATGCTATAATATAAAGCTATTATATATACGTTCTCCCTCCTCTCATTTTGTGTCACTTTGACAATTTTTAAACAGTAATGAAGGAAAAGCTAAACATCCAATTTCAGGGTATTTGGGAAAATCCTGGGTCCTCAGGACCCATGAGTTCCGAAGATCTGGGTCCTTCTTTCAAAAAAAATGGGTCGTATATACTATAAAGATATAAATTAAAATTATCTTATTGTAGTTAAAATATATTTTTTTATGAATTTTTCATCAGCTCTTTTTGAGATTTCCTTAAAACTATTATGTAGGAGGTTTTTGCTGTTTAAAAACAACTGGAAATATTTAGCCCAGTGTGTTCTGGAACCAGAAAGGAAAAATTAACAAAAGAAAGTACAGTATAATAGCTATACATGTATATATTTACTAAATACATTTTATTTTCAGTGATATAAAATGCCATTAAAAAAAAAAAAAATCCTTGAAATTATCAGCATTAGGATAACAAAAGAAAAAAAAAAAAAAAAGGGAAGGAAGGAAAAGAAAATTTTGAAATAAACTAATGTTTGATTACAAAGATTGTCAATATTTTGAATTTTTAAATAACATTTTTCACCACTTTTCTAAAATAAAACTGAAATTATTTTTATTATTATTATTTAACGATTAAATTAATTAAAAATTATTTTAAAAAATAGTCTGTTATGGCCTTCACAAAACTTTCTTCTGTATCATTCTATATTACAGGGCCACTTACTGTTTAACATGCACAAAAATTCAAACATAGCTTCTAACAGTAAATATTTTTATTTATCTGTGGAATTTGATGCAGATTTAATCAACAGATGCTGAAATGTAGCCACGTGGAAAATAACAAAAGGTGAGTAATAGCAGCGCCACCTGTAGGCCAATATACATCAAATTAAGTCAATAACTGTTTTGGCGCATTTATATGCCATAGAAGTTGAAAATTAGTCTTTCTATTTACGCGCGCAGCAGCGCCACCTGTCGGCCGATATGAACCCAAATTGAATCAGCATAGTATTTCACAGTAGTCCTTTCATATACCAAGTTTTGTGCAATAAATGGTAATAGAATATGAAATATAGTCTTCCCATTCAAGGGAAAAACTGCAGTATAACAGCGTCCCCTATCGGTCGGTATGCACCAAAATTGAATGAGCATAATTTTTCATAATGGCCTTCTCACTTATCAAGTTTTGATCGAGTATATATGATACAACCTTAGATATAGTCTTCCCTTAAATGGAAAAAATCGTATCGTCACCTGTTGAGTGATTTGCACCAAAATTTGATAGACACTAATTTATGTCAAAGTGCAACTACATATAAATTCATATGAAATTGTGTTCTCTAGTTCTTGAAATATAATCGCCACAAATTCTTGTCCCACACAAATAGAATTTTCTAAAAATTATCAAATCTTGTTCAGGACCTATCAAAACGTATAAAACCATCGAAAACCGCAAGTAAAAAAAATATTTATGAAACCAATTTGTTTTTCTATTGAATACAAAATAAAGTAAAAATTGAAGTATGGCGTTTCCGGAAAAAACGGGAAAGTTGGTAGCTATGTTCATGCCTTTCATTTCACTGGAACAACCAGACGTTAACAGCGACCTGCGCGATTAATATGAAAAAATGTATATTATTTTCGTCCTTTTGTAAAAACTTATTAGATTATAATTACCGAAATAATTATTGAAGTAATAATTTATCATGGTCCTCTTAAATCCGGAATTGCAAGGATCGCGGCAATTTTGAATTTTACAGATTTGTGAAAACTGATTTTTGATAATAAAAGAAACATGCCACATGCTATTTTTACTCCTTAAAAGCAAATTATACTTAATTTGGCGAATTAAATAATAAAATAGGAGACATGCACTCCGGAATTTTATAAAAACCCGTATTTTTCAGTTTCTTGGGGGGTGGGGGGAATTATTAAAAGTATAAAGATAAATATTCTATGATTTTGTATAATGTCAATAAATTTTAATATTATCCCTTTTATAGTTAGTTCTTAGCTCTCAAAAGAAATAAAGATGTACAGATGAGAGTTACGCTAGTCTGCATGCGGCCTGCTTCAAGGTCAAAGAGCAACGTGTTATGTAGAAGTAGGTCAGCGATTCTGTTAGGATCTTGAAGGAGTGTGTTTATTATCATTTAGCCAAGTCAAGAGATAACGGAATATTGAGCGTTATTTATTTATTTTATTCAGTGATTTTATTATTAAATATAATAGATACTTTTACTATGATTAAATATTGGACAAATGAGCACGCGTTTCCGGAAGTCACCGTGGAATGTCCATGTCCAACTGTCTTGCAGAAACCATTTATAATCTAAGTAATTGTTATCGCAAAATCGAAACAACATAAAAAAAAATCAAAAGCTATTTTTAAACGCATGTGAACGATTTTACAGAACGCTCATCCCACACACACACAAAAAAAAATCTTTCTTTCGTTTGAGGATGAATTTTATTGCGCATCCCCTAGGCACCATATTAGTATATTTAGCTTCCCACCTTTGATATTTTTTGTGTAATTTACGCGCTATAGCGTATCTGTGGCATTAATTTACTCCATTTACTAACTTCTTTTATACCTCATTTCTCATTTGTAAAACTTCATTGCAGTAGAAAATTGAGAAATTGCATATATGTTGACAGGTTAACACCAAAAAATGTCAAGTCAAATTGTTAAAAGATAGAATAAATGTATAAATAAATTGCATTTAAAAAAAAAAAGTAAAAACTTAAACACACACAAGATAGGACTGGTCAAAATTGTATTATAGACAGTTTTCCAACTTTTTTTAATCATCTGTAAAATTATATTTATTTAACCAAAAGAAAATGTGATAATTTATTTTAAATTTTATGTTTTCGCCAGAGCCTCCTTAAGTAGATGCCTAGCGAGTCGCTCGAAAACTTGGCAACAGTACAAGAAGAACATAGCCAGTAGATGGCGCTTGATACCGTACGTAAAGTTATGTTTATTTCCCGCCCCGCGAGTGCGATGCAATTGAGTTTCAATTGAGTTCTGGTTTGTTTTATTAATTTAACAAATGTGAGAGGGTTTTTTTTTTTTTTTTTTTTTATAATATGGTGTATTGCGTCGTTCCATTTTGTAAATCAGACAGTAGCCGTGAAAATATATGTTTCCACGAAATACCAAGCAATGCAATTCAGCGTAAAAAATTGCTTCCAAATATTTCCAGACAAGGTATGTAAACTGCATAAATAATTAATGCAAAATTACCAACCCTCCGGATTTTTGAATATCAATAATATTTTTCACAAAAAACATTATTTTTCTTTATTATCGTAAATTGTGTGATTAAGACGAAGATAAATTTAAAAGAAATTATGATATAAAAATTCGAAGGGTTGACACCTCTCTGTTAGTAAGTTAGATTTAACAAACAAAATAGTTATGCTTATTACAAAATGAAATAAAATTTTTATTTATTGATGTAGGAATACAGAAAAATAACTTGTTCTTAGTTACTTTGAAGTCACTCTATATTGGAGTATTTTGTAGTTTTATTCATAAAATGAATAAAACTATAAAATACTCCAATATAGGAACAAGATTGATTTATATTTTTTTAATACCACTGTTTTTTAAAGACTTGTGTAAATGCGTATAAAAATTTGATTATTTCAGTTAAATCGAAACAAAAGTGTTGGGAATCTTGAAAAGAAAAAATAGAAAATTTTTATTTCTACTTTTGTTCTTTTTAAAAATATTAAGTTTTAAGATTCAAAACATTACTTTTATTAACCTTTTACCACAGAAATCGAATATGGAATTAAAAATTCATGTAAAAATTAAATATCATGAGTACTGATTTGAAAAATTATCAGAAAAATGAAAAATATCCCCACATCCATACACTCACATGTATACACACACACACATATACTGGCTAAATATAAATCAGGGGAAAACTCGATATCGAATTTTTGGACCGAACACAATACTTTCATTACCTACGGTAGTAGGGTAATGGAAGTAAAAATATTTCAAGGATGTTATTAATTTGTCCTTAAATTTGCCAATCTTTATCAAATTTTTCAAATTGAAACCTAATGAGTTTTAAAATACAATTGTGAATTTCCTGCATTTGTTTGTTTTTAAGTTATTCTGATAATAAATATGCATATAAATCAATCGCTAAAAACTAAAAAAAAAAAAAAAAAGTTTTTTGTATTCAGGGAACCTCAAAACGTGACTTTTTTCAAAAACCTGAGTTGAAAATAGAACTTCAAAAAAAAAAAAAAAAAAAAAAAAAAAAAAAAACTTTGTTTACATTATAGGTTCGAAAAATTAATTTTCGTTCTTTAACAGTATTCGTCGACATAAAAAAAGTGTAGCAAAGCACACATTCTACAGAAAAGAACGTTTAGCTTAATTTTGGATAGCCCTGTATGTTTTCAATAAACTATGTGCACATCAGATTGTGCATTTAAATTTAGTCTTATATAAAAAACACCTAACACAAAAACTTGGTGCGAGAGAAAACTTATACTCAAGAAATCCTTAATTTAAAAAATTTAAATCTTAATGGTTATTTATTTATTTTTTGTGACGGACTAGACAACAGATTGTTTTCTTCTCCAATTTTTATTGCTGAATGTTAACTTATCTCGTTAACGTGCTGGTCTATTTTTCTTATAAATAATATAAAATTTTCGATTTAAGAAAAATAATTCACATCTAATAAGGTAAAAATGTAACGTAAAGGACATGACCAAAAAAAAAAAAAAAAAAAAAAAAAAGACATGATTTTAATAATTTATCATTATAAATTATTCATTCTGAACTGAAACTCATTTAAAGTTCAGAGATTTTAATTTATATAAACGAAACTTTCATCTGATATCTAAATTTAAAAAAATTTTGAAATTTTTATTGAATAAATATATAAAAAATAATTTAATCGCGTGATAGATATGCCATGTTTTTGCTTATTTAATTTTAAATTTCGTTTTTTAATTAATAGTATATTAAAAAAAAAAAGGGTTATTTATTTGATACGTTGTAATTCAATTAGTTGAAAAGCTAAAATAGGTCTTGCCAACTTTCGAAGAAATTTAAACCCTATAATTTTTAAAATATAAGTATTTGAATATTTTATTGAAAATATTTACGATAAAGCACTTTCACATCATTTTTTCAAATTAAAAGAAAAAAAAAAATACAATTTTAGACTTTAAATTGAAATTAATAGCTAGATTTTTAGATGAAAAATATAACTTGTCTATGAAACAGCAGAAAATTGTTGCTCTGCGTAGGTGCTGTCACCTAGCGTTAGTTTTGTTTTTTAAATGTTGCCTATTTTAACATTGAGATTCGCCGCGCGTGGAAGGCATCTACTTAAGGAGGCTCTGGTTTTCGCAAAGCAATAAAACGGTAAAATCTTACTGAAATTCTTTATGGAGTTAGACCCTTTATAAAAATTCTTGAATTGCATATACAGACTACTGTAATCACATTTGCTCAACCATTTTATTTCTTCCAATGAACTTAGAACGCAGCAAAAAAGACAGAGGCTAAGCTTTGAAACAGAGCTTCTGTTGGCGATTCATTACGTGAGGATGCGATTCGGAGTATCGGCACTTTTTACTATAACCTTTTTGAATCGGAACTTTCTTTTCTCGTCTAGAAACATAGTTTCTTTTTTTTTTTTTTTTTGGGGGGGGGGGGGGGCACTAGTTGCCTGTGTATGTTTATCATATTGCAGAGAAATACTTTTTTATTTTTTGAAAGAATGTGGTTTTTCGACCATTTTCGAAATTTCGGCTGAGCGCTGAGCTTCGATACAGGGCACGCATTGGCGATTCGTTTTGTAGTGATGTGATTCAATGATGAGATTCGGTTATGCGGCACTTTTTACTAGTAATCTTTTTGTATATGAATCGGAACTACGCTTTTGCGTCTCGGAACTGTTTTTGTTTTCGAGCCGACCGATCGTGTTCGAGTGTGTTTTTCGTACAGGATTGATTCTTTTTCTTTACAGCAGAAAAGGGTTACAAAGGATTTTTGTTGTTTCTTCTTCAGAGCGAGATGTTCCAAAAATATAAAGAAAATGTAAGTTTCAAGTGAGATTTTTTTTTTTTTATCACTAAGAATGGACTTTTTGAAAGTGCCGTTTTGCCGAAAATTCATTTTGTGAAGGTACCGCATCGGCGAAAATTGACTTTGTGAAGGTACCGCATGGCCGAAAATTGAATTTGTGAAAGTGCCGCGAAGCGGCACTAAATTCGTTCTGGATTAACCCCTGAAAGTACTATGTGTTTTTATAAACATTAAGCTTTCGTTTCCACTATAGATCATTAGCATATGTGCTCTAGAAAATTAGGCCTGAACATTTGTTTTGAAAATGACCTGATGGGGTAATTGGGACACCAATGCATGGGGCACATTGGGACTGCTCCAATGACCCCATTCATTTCTAACACCAATATACTTTTATTTATTTACTTATTTTTTGCACATATAAGCTAATTGTATTCAATTTTTTTCTAGTTATTCTTTAAATAAATAGAAAATGGTTAGAAATTATAAGCCAAAAACTGAAAGAACTAAAATTTCAGAAGAAAATATAGAAAAGGCAATAAATGAAATGATCAAAGATAAACTTTCTGTGAGGGAAGTTGCAATTAAATATGATATACCAAAATCATTATTTAATAGGTTGAAAAAGTGAGAGAAAATAAGATTGAGTGTACTACAAATATAAATTATAAGTTTCAATCCAAATATACATGTCAACAAATATTAACAGCTGAACAAGAATTTTTGTTAAAAGATTATTTAATATCATGTTCTCAACTTAACTATGGTCTGGCATATGCTAATACCAGAGCTTTTGCATATCCATATGCAATTCAACGGAAAATTTCTATTCCTGACAACTGGAAAGAAAACAAAATGGTAGGTATTGATTGGTTACAAAGCATTATGAATCGACATAAAGATCTTTCATTACGAAAACCAGAGAACACAAGCATAGGACGAGCTTCTGCTTTTAATGCTGATGCAGTTAAAGGCTTTCATGGGTAATTATGAGATAGTTATGACCAGATACCAGTTTGCTCCTGAAAATATTTATAACTTAGATGAAGCTGTAATTTCTACTGTGATGGATCCTCCGAAAGTAATATCACGATGTGGACAGAAACAAGTTGCACAAGCTGCATCAGCGGAAAAAGGGCAATTGATTACAGTTTGTGCAATAGTCAATGCTATTGGAAATTCGCTTCCTCCCGCTTTTGTATTTCCAAGGCATAAATACAAGGACTATTTTTTGAAAGGTTCCCCTCTTGGTAGTAAAGGTTGTGCTACTCCCAACGGGTGGGTGAATGGAAGCACTTTTCTTGTAATTCTGAAGCATTTTCATAAACATTCAAGAAGCTCAAAAGATAATCCAGTTTGAAGAAATTAATATGTCTTTTCTAAGAAGAAAGGACAAATCGTGGAACTTTATTTTCCCAGAAATTGAAGATACCAGTACAGTTGCTTTGAAGGATGTAGTGTTGAAACTTCCATCACCAACAACAGGACCTGGGACATTAACACGATCCTACACAACATTAAAGTTTTTTCTAGACTTGCAGGGTTTTGATGTGCGTTAAGATATGAATATGCAGTAATGATTCATAACAATTTCATTTTTTTCATAATAACCTACTTTATTATTATTTGTTATTGTATCAATTCATGGTTTTTGAAAGCCTTTCATTTACTTTAGCAAAATATTTTGCAATATTGTAATTTGATAAATAAAAAGATGGTTGTCCCAATGTGCCCCATCATTAAATCAGTGTTGTCCCAATCTGCCCCTGCATGGGGAACATTGGGACACTTTTGCTTGAGTTATGTTTTAATTATTTCTGTTTGTAAAACACATTAAACAATGCTCAGTATACATTTAAAAGATGACCAATAACACAAATATTTAAATAAAAATGCACAAAAGTATTAAAACTTTCATAAATTGGAAAATAATATGCTTTTATAAAAAGTGTCCCAATGTCCCCCCTCTTCCCCTATATATGACGTTGCTGATAATGTTGGCAAGTCCTATTCGTCAGCCTTTACTCCTGTAAACATTCTATCAGGCTTTCGTGTATCTGGCATATGGCCAATGAATCAAAACACATTCACTGAGGATGAATATTTAAGTTCAAATGTGACTGAAAAACATGATCCCTCCATAAAAAAAAAAAAAGATTTTCCAGGAAGGAAGAAAGTGAACCAATAATGATAGAACTGGATGTTTCTGTTTCGTGTCCTGTTGAAATTACGAAACCTTCAATATCTAATATCTTTTCGTGTGTCATGCTTTAACAGGTACGAGCTAAGCAAAACCTTTACCTAAAGCAAAACCTCCCACATCAAAGAAAAGATGTGACCGAAAACCAGAGAAATCTAGAAATCCAAGACACTCCAGAAAAAAAAGAAATTGAAGGAAAAAACATTCTGTTAAAATATCCCAAAGAAAAAAAAAAAAAGTGAAAAATTTCGTGTTCCATATTAGGGCAACAATTATTATATAATAAATATATTACTTGATATTGTTTCTTTGATAAAATGCATGTTTATATGCTTATTTTCTATTCATTACAAAGTGAAATCTAAATTTGAGAGAATGGCCCTAGGTACAATGAGGGTGTTGTACCTAGGGCCACGTGTGAAGTTTTTTTAAAAAACCTTCTATTTGTCGGAATGTATTATTTTAGGTATTTATATTAATCCCAATTGAAAGTAATTAGTCCTAAAGATATGTACATATCAGTGTGGTAATTTTTAACAGATCGAGGGCTCTGTTTTTGGGCATTGAAAAAAAGCAGCCCTAGGCACACGGGTCTCCCCTATATACACACAGATAAATATAGAAAGAGATACAGTGGACAGGGTTGGAAAAAACCTGTTTTTGTTTTTTTTTAAGTTTTATCAGGATTCCCCCCCCCCCTTTTTGTAATATGAAATATATTAATGAGATTTTAAAAAATCAAATGTTAATTATTCATTAAAATCAAAATTTTAAAATCTTTTGATTAAATTATAAGGATTTTTTTTTTTTCAAATTAAATTTATGCTTTAACACACTTATTGCCAAGCTAAAAATTGGAATTTCATGTGATGGCCATTTTTTTTTTATTTAGTTTTTGTTGTGCCTAAAATAAGTTAATACATTATTTATATACTTTTATTATTATGTATATAGGAATTATGTACTCTCAAAATAAGTTAATATATTATTTATATACTTTTATTATTATGTATTGTATTATAGGATTTACATACTCTAAATATCTATCACACAATATCATGTGATCGGCTGCTTGGTGAGAACTCGTATCACGAGATAGTGTGTGATTGGCAATGAACATGTTAAATATTCTATAATTCTGTTAACTTGTTCTTTACAAAAAATAAATAAATAGTTATTCAGTACTGCTTTATTAAACTTTTCGTATTCAATAGATTTTCATGAAATATTTTGAATTATTGATCTTCTATTACATATTAGCATTTCACAGCTACAGTTAAATACAGCTAAAAAGAACTAAGGAGGCCTCAAAAACTTATAAATACACCAAAAGTGTCAAAATCAAATTTCTTCATTACAAATTCTTCCCTTACATAGTACATTCAGAAAGTAAAATTTGTAAGGAAAAAATGTAGATAGACTGCAAACTTAAAATACAAGACTATATTTTAAGGATCAAATCATGCACTTTACTTTAAGAGATTAGAACGTGAGCATACAAAGGAATATGCTCATTGAGTCATTCTCTATGAAATACTGATACCTTTAAGAAAAAATAAAAACTATAAAACACAATTATAAATTATATGCAAAGACACCATATCACAATAAATGAAGCCATGAAAGATTTAACAAAATTAACACAATCTTTTTTTTATTTATGTTAATCATATTAGCTAATAAAATAATCCTTTAATCATAAAAAAAAAAATTAATGCTTCATTGAGAAGCTTTCAGAGGCACTTCTGTCTCATCATCAGCTAACTTGTTTGGGATTGCCTTTCTCCAATGTTTTTGTATTAGCCTGGAGTAAGACACCACCTGGTAGGTACAACTGAATGTTCCATGATATTACAAAAGGAAGGGCTGGAAAGAACCTCTTGTAATATCATGGAACATTCAATTATAGCCAGGGGCAGACTGACTCAATTTGGCCCACCCAGCTACAAGATATTATGGCCCACTCACTCTATAAGGGTATATAAGGAAGACTTCTCTATCGGAACACAAAGTAGAGTCAGTTATTTTCTAATAAAGTCATAATTTTACAGCATTTTACTTAACTTTCCACATTAATATAAGATTTATACATACAAACATATTTTTAATAAATGTTTGAAATTGTGATAGATTTCTTCTCTCCCATGGATCAGCCCCAAATACAGTATCAGGGTAGGGTTGCTACACAAATGAGGAGAAAAAATTCCCTGAGTTTTCCCTGTCTCTTTCTGAAGTAAAATAGATAACACACAATCATGCAACATTAGAATCTAACATGTTTACAAGTTAATTGAACATATTTAGGGTTTAATAATAACAGGAGACTTGGCGTTAGAGACTTGGAACCCGAATAAACTACTACGTCAGAAACGGCAAAAAAATATTTGAGATGCATACAGCTGTTTCGGTAGTCTGTTTCTGTTACCGTCTTCAATGCAAAAAGAATTCTGAATCTGGAGAAGTGCTCGTGTATATAGGAGAGGGACTGAATTTAGTTCAACCAATAGGATTATGGAAAAGGTAGGGAGTGTGGCCAATAGGAATTTAGGAATGTGTAGCTGTGTAAACAGTAGAAAAATTAAGAAAATGTGGACTGAATGTAAAATTTCCAACAATCAGACAAATAGGGAACAGCAAAATCACAATTTACAAGGTTTTTAAAAATTTTATAAATATGAAAAGTTTCAAAGAAATCGAGTTCATGAATGGATTTAGGTCTGCAAATTATTTTAGCTGAATTAAAATGTGAACCCACATGTTCATATCACCCACCTAACCAAAAAATGGCTGCTTTCTATACTTTTGTAAACAGTGCCCTTAATATTTGTTCAAATCCTATTTTATTAAAATCTGAAATTAAATACCTGAAAGCCATTGCAATTGACAGAGGTTATGACCCTTCCATTATAGACAAAGCTATCCAAAAATTACAACTCCTTCGTATTTCGTCTACTAAATCAGTCTCTCCTAATACCAGTATTGTTTTGCCCTATTTTCCTAAATCCAGTCAAACCATAGCTAAAATTCTCAAACAATATGATTTTAAAATAATATTTTCGCCTTCCGATAAACTCACCTTTTCTCAGTTAAAAGATCCTATTGATATGCCTAATTTTTGAGGGATTTATAGTATTTCCTGTCAGTGTGGTTTATCATATATTGGCCAAACTAAACGCAGTCTTAAATTTCGTCTAAAAGAACATATGAATTACGTCCGCAAACAAGAAACCAATAAATCGGCTATTTCTAAACATTGCTGGGTGGAAAATCATAATTTTAAATTTATTTCAGCTAAAATAATTTGCAGACCTAAATCCATTCATGAACTCGATTTCTTTGAAGCTTTTCATATTTATAAAAATTTTCAAAACCTTGTAAATTGTGATTTCGCTGTTCCCTATTTGTCTGATTGTTGGAAATTTTACATTCAGTCCACATTTTCTTAATTTTTCTACTGTTTACACAGCTACACATTCCTAAATACCTATTGGCCACACTCCCCACCTTTTCCGTAATCCTATTGGTTGAACTAAATTCGGTCCCTCTCCTATATATACGAGCACTTCTCCAGATTCAGAATTCTTTTTGCACTGAAGACGGTACACTTAAGGCTACCGAAACAGCTGTATGCATCTCAAATATTTTTTTGGCGTTTCTGACTAATAGTTTATTCGAGTTTTAATATTTAGGGTTTATTAATTTTATTAACTTACTATAGTTGGAGAAAAAACCCATAACTGATTCATTATAAGAACTAAAATTTAAAAAAATATCCAGGGTTGGGGTTTAGGGCGTATGAAACTGGTTTGGGGCAGGACAGGTGGTTTTTACCGTCCAAAAGTGTCCTAAACTGTCCGAAAGTGTCCAAAACCTAAAGTTATAAGAAATTCTATTCCCTACATTCTCAGTAGCAATTATAATTAGTAATTAAAAGTATTTTATACTGAAAATTTAGACCTTTTTAAGTTGAAAGAAATTTATAATTTATAAATAGCTATAAAAAATTTTAATTTTAATGACTCAAATTTTTTTACAATAAAAAATGTATGATATTATATTCAAAATGAATAATTTGTCTTTTATTTTTAATTGTAAAATAGTTTTACATATCCAATATTTTACAGAAATTATTTTTAAAAGTTCTTTCATAAATTACATACATTAAAAGATACAAAAAATAAAATATAAAAGTTATAATTAGGCAATAAAGTATATGCATTTTCAAAAACAGCAGATATCCCCCCCCCTCCCCCACAAAAAAAAAAAAAAATCTTTAGAGTGTGTATTACAGTATAGGATCCGTTATCCAGAAAGCTTGGGACCTGGGATATTCTGGATAAGGGGTTTTTCCGTAATTTGGAAAACTTTATTATATGTATAAAAATGGTACAAAATTTCATAAATAGCAGTAATAAACATGAATAATATATACGTAAACACTTTACCTAAATATTTGTTCATTTAATAAATTACCACAAAATAAAGAAAACATTCTTAATTAGAATTTCAAACTATAAATAATAGTAATAATAAATGAAAAATAAACATATATAGAATTTAATTTTGGACCTGAGAGTAAAATCCTTCCATTTGGATTTTGCAAATTTTTTTTTTTTTTTTTTTTCTCTGCTCTGATACTAATAAAATAGATAATAAATGTTTCAAATATTTTTAGCACATAATTCTAAATATTTTAAGAAATGAATTCTAATTTTATAACAATTGGGACTTCATGCATGCGACCTGAGTTCAAGGATAAAATTTATCTGCTATTGGGCACTTTAAGAAGTGTGTGTTATTAATGTTTATATATTAAAAAATACAATAAAAATTCATTTTCTAACAAAAATTTGCAAAATTTTCAGTAAATATTTGGACAATTTTGTGCTCACCATATTTCCTCAGAATAACACTGTAGCATTAAAGAAAGTAGGTTGTAAAACTATAATTCTGACTTAAAGCTGGAAATTAGCGGTCGCCACTCGCCACATGGCGACTAGATTTTTAAAAGTGGCGACTAAAGAAATTGCCTTTGGTCGCCACTGCAGTGGCCACTTCTCTTCTACCCATTTCTTTATAAAATATACCCCATTCCACGGCAAACTTGGATCGCGCGGCGGCTTTTTCGCGGTAAACGCGCCGCGCAAAGAATTCAGGCTGTTCTAAAATCTAACCTCGCCACTTGCAAACATATTTCGGAAGTCAATTTTAATAGTAAACACTTAAAATTCTTCTACCCATACCCATTCTTTATAGAATTTTCTTTCCAATGCAAACTTGGATCGCGCGGCGGCGTTTTCGCAGTAAACGCGCCGTGCGCCTCGAATTCAGGCTTTCTCAAATCTAACATCGCCACTTAGACATTTTCGGAAGTCAATTTTAACAGTAAACACTGGAAATTGGCAGGTAGTCTTATTCATATACTAAAAAAACGTATGGCTTTTTTCCATTTTTCTATAAAAGTATTAGATTTTGATTTAAAAAAAATGTCAAAATGAGAGTTTCGGGAGACAGAGACGAAAAGGAAGCTCGTGAGATAATCAGTCAGCTGAAACTCCGATTGTATTACGTTCCCAGAAAAATTAAAAACGTCATACCACTTTCTTTTCAAACTTGGCATTTCTATCCATTCCCAACGGCCGTATCGCATTCAGTCATACGCGTGGTTTCTCGAAATTTCAATCTTTAAAACAAGCTTTATATAGTAATATAAATTTTGGATTTATTGCTTTAATGTGACGAGGTTTAAAGAAAATCCTGAATCACAAAGCAACCGTAGTGGTAGTAAACGTGGAGCTACAGATAATTCTGTAAAAATAACATCTTTTTTCGGAAAAAGGTAAGTGCGTTTTCTGTTATTATTTAAAATATATATATATATATATATATATGTATGTATATTTTTAGTTCTTAATCAGAAGAATGCATAATTTATTGAATATTTTATTTATTTACTACATATTATTTAATATTTGTTATTGCATATGAACTATTTTTTACTTTCTTCTATATGTAATATAGAGAAAGTATTGGATTCGCGAAAATTTTCGACCTCCGTTTTTTGACGGATCTACACGTTTTGGGGTTTCCTGAACACGAATTGATAGTTTTTAAAAAATGTCTGTACAGCCACACTCTCTAAATTCAGTTAGAGAGGGGGATTATAATTGCAAATTATTAAAAATTCATTATTATTAAAGAAAAATTAATTTATAATTCATTTGTAACATGAAAAAAAAAAAAAAAAAAAGGAAAAAGAAACTTGCAAAATAAAAAAGTATTATTAAAAAAATATTTTTTTTATTTACATATACTAATATATTTTCATGAATCAAAGTTTTTTTTTTTTTTTTTTTTTTTTTGAAAAAGTAGAAAATCGACACCATTCAGAATAGTGAAGGGGCAATATAATCAGAAATTTTCTGTTATAAAATAATATAACCAAAAGAGCATTTTAAACATATGAATTTTGTATTGAATAGTATTTTCTTACATTCATAGTATAAATTATGTAAATCTATTCCTATTTCATTTATTAAAATTTATCAGAAATGTATTATTGTGGATTAGTTTCAAAAAGTTGACTACCTTAATTATTTTCTTAATGAATTGTCGAGACTGAACATTGAAAAAATTAAAGAAAAGAAAATTTTATTTTACTTTTACTTTTATCAGCGAGTGGCCAGTGGCCACTAACTTTTTAAAAGTGGCCACTAAAAAAATGAAGGCTAAATTTCTTAATTTCCACCTTTATTCTGACTGCTGCTATTGTATAACTTTAATTCTTAAATTTTACGATAATTAAAAATTTTGGTAGTTGGCATTTTGCATACTGGTTTTCGGAACATTCTGGATAACGGATCCTATACTGTATTTAATATTTTTACATACATATTTTCTCATTTATTCAAAAATAAAATGTTTGTGTAGCTGCACATTTTTAATATTTATTTCACGATGATTTATTCTAAATCTTATATATATATATATATATATACAGAGGCTGTTCGCACATTTTTTAGACGATTTTGATGGAGTGTACTGAAACAATTTCACTCATACTTCGTGTTTTATTTGTTCAGTTTGATAGCCCTTGTTCTTAACTATCATTCTACACCGTAATTTCTACGATAATAATGCTTTTATAATATCGGAAGAGATATTTTTCTACTCCTCTTGAACGGCTTTCAAAGTCTACAAAGCGTTGTAGGTCGGTGTTTGGATAATGCTGATTTTAAGAGTCGAAAAACACAAAAATCCAACAGTGATACATCAGGAGATTTAGCAGGAATATCAGTGAAGGGTATGGTTTTTTAATTCCCGTTTTTTGTTCCATTTTTTTCTAGAAAAGCAATTGTGGATTGTGATGTGTGGCTGCTTGTTTTGTCTTGATACAGTTCAACCGATTGATAGCATTGTGGATAAAGATCTGGATTTTCATTTTTAAAAATTGGAATTAAAATATGTTCTTGATAGTATTTAGAGCTGATTTTGACATTTTTGTCACATTTCTTTTGCTTTTATCTTGCGCTTGTATGAAAAACCAGTGACAATCATAAATCCTTTAGAAAAACTTTGTTTTGATTCTTTGAACCATGTAGAGAAAAAAAAAAATTCTCCACTTTTGTGATAATAAATTGATCTTTTTTTATTGCAACCACTTAAATAGACCCAAGATTCATCTACTGTTGCAACATTTTTCCATTTTTCTCCTGATAAATGCTTTTCATAAAGATTTCACTAAAAACTCACTTTGGAAAGAGCGGAAACTCATCTTTCCATCCACTGCCTTTTTAAAAGCGCATTTTTGCATTTAAACAAAAATTCTAAATATCAGAAGATAAATAAAACTTCCAAAAATATAACTGTTGTGAAAATAAAATTCTCCATGCAAATTATTTTTTCTTACTGCGAAACAAAATAGTCTAAAAAATGTGCGAACAGCCTCTGTATATAACAATTATTATATATTAATTTGTTCTCTTGATATAATTATTCACGTTGCTTACATATACTGTGTATGTGTGTGTAAATATTATAAATATCAATATATGAGGTACAATTATCCACATTTTTCCATTAAAGCTTCAGTAATAAATTTTTACTCTTGAATATATTAATTTTTGATATATGTATATTTCACTAAACATTATGGAATATACTGGAAAATGTTACAAAACAACAATTATAATAATTTTGTAAATTTTTCAAATATTTGCATAATTTTAATAAAATATAATTCAACTAAAAAATATAGTTTTGGACAGTTTAAGACACCAAGGTTTTTGGACAGTGCGGTAAAAACTAAAAACCATGGTTTATACCGTGGTTTTTACCATAGTGTCCAAAACCTTGCCAACCCTGAAAATATCTGATTGTGAAAAAAATTTTCCATTGTTTTTCCAAAAAAAAAATTTCAAAATTCCCTGAGTTTTCCATCAGCGAAGTTCACAAGAGCGCACCTACCTGATGAAGGCTGCATGGGCTTCAGTTGAAAGCGCTTGTAGAAAGTGATTTTAATGTTTTTCAGAAGAGTTGTATAATGCAATATGAATGTGGAATAAAGTCACATCTTGCTTTGCAAAAGCTAAGATAATTTTTAGCAAACCAAATAATGCACAATATTAAAAAATGTTATTTTTTTTAGGTGATGCATTTTTTGTCCACCACTGTATGTATCAATAAAGGAGGCGGTTCAGGTACAACAAAGATTATAGGTGTCAATATATTGTGGATTGTCCATTCTTTATATCATTACTTTTTAATAGTACTCTTTTGTAATATTTGTATAGAATTAAATTGGCCGCTATAACCAATATCTATCATATTAATCATGTGCACCAAGAAAAACTGACAATCAATTTAAATTTTTTTTAAAGATTTGTGAACTGTTTTTTTTTTTTTTTAAACAACTTAAATATTTAGAAGATGAAGCTAGGTTGTCTATTATTTTATCATAACCAAAAATTAAAGACCTTTCAACGTACAAAAATAAATACAATCTTTTAAGTGTTCTTGCACCCGACTTTCAATTATTTTCATAACTGAAAAAAAATTTTCACAAGGCACTTGCATACATGAAACGATTTATACATACTTGTAAGCTATATATAATGGGAGTAAGACTATATACATTGGCCCATAAAAGCTATATTACACGGATAAACACTTTTCAAGCGATACCAGGCGACATAATGTAAAAGTACGGGAGAAAAAATCGCCTGGAAACCAAGCAACTTGAAGCAACTTTTTCCTGCCCGACCAAGATTGTCGTCAGGTGTTGCCGCTATGAACCAATGAAATGCTGCGAATGCTGACGTCATTCCTCTTCTTCACGCCTCTTCATTCAAAAGAGGAACTTGGCGGTTTTCTTGAGATGCAATTTATTCCTCAAATGAATGTGTTAATTTTACTTTATCCTATATTATATAAATATTTATGTTTCGAATTCAAAATCTAATATAAAATGTGAGTGTAGTTCACCTAATTTTTTATGTACGAAGCACGTTTCTTTCCCGATAACTTTTTTTTTTATTATATATTTTAAATGCGATATTTGATGAATTTTTCAAAGAGCTATTGTCAGATTGTTTGTTCATAATTAAATATTAAATTTATCCATGTTGTATCTTTTCTTTTGTTACAATTGTAATAAAAGCACTTAACTTGATTGAGATATAGTGATTTTTAACAAAGTAGTTCTTTTCTACCAACCTCACATTTTAATAATTATACCATTGCTCTCAAATTTATTCTGTCAAAACGTAATTTTGTCGCAAATTTAATTTTAAACATATTTTGAAAGAAGAAAAAAAAAAAAAAAAAAAAAAAAAAAAAAAATAGTCTTCTTTGTGAAATAAAAATAATTTACATACCATTAATATAATTTTAAAAAGTCTATCACCTGCTTAGCCATATCTTTATCTTTCTTTTTAAAAAATACATTTACTCTTATTTGTTACAGAGTTCAATAATATTTTAATGAATTTATTATAGGTAAATTTATTTTATTTATCAGTTTGTGTGTGTGTGTGTATATATATATATATATATATATATATATATATATATCATGAAAACCTTTTCAAGCATTGCATTGTCCAAGATGAACAGAAACAAACCTAAATAATAAAGTAACCCAAACCCCGGAACCAAAGTAATTATATTGCTAAGGTATTTAATAACATATAATAGCAAAATCCTTTGAGAATGTGTGTGTATATATTAACCCTACAGGCAAATCACAAGTCTTGCCGCCTGCCTTCTTCCTTCCTTTCTTAAGTTTCTTAAATTATTTTTTCATAAATTTCGATATAGGTTATGTTTTTAAGTTAAAATTTGTCGTGTTAGTTTATTGATTCGTTTGTTTTGCAGGCTGTTAATTAATAAATCTGCTTTCTTTAAATATGTGTATTTCATCCCCTGATGACAATTTTTTTCATTTTTCTGAACTTCTACATAAAGAAAATTTTAATCTAATTGGTCATTGGTGTTTCACTGATCTTGTATCCGTTGCTTGGCTTCTACTATGCTTAATAGATCATCATTATATATATATGTGTGTGTGTGTGTGTGTATACATACAGTGTTAATGCCTAATTTAGGCAAATCCATAAATGAAATTCATATATATATATATATATACACACACACACACACACATAATATACATACACGCGCGCGCACAAATATATTTTGCTGATTCCAATAGGATATAATATTTTAAATTAGTATGATTTCGCCTTACCTTTATTACTTATTTTTTCAATTGTTAAAAACTTAATTCAATTAACTCAACAAACCAAGGGTAAATATAATAAAATATAACTACGTTTTCTATAGGCTCGGGTACGATGCCAGGTCGCGCTCGTCGGCCTAGCCGTTCTAAGTTTTTTAAGTTTTTTTTTTTTTTTTGGAAACTCGCGTGCGTATGGTAAAATATTTTAATTAAATAGTTCCTAATGTGTTTTAATCAAATTATAAATAAGAAAAATTAATACAGCGTTCGCTAGGTTTTGTCCTGTTTAATAAATGTACAAAATCGGTTGAATGATGCAGCTTTGTATATCAAATTAAAAAATCCAGATAGGTAGAACGGCAAATATCTGTCTATTTACCATCACCCTAATCTATCTATCTATCTATCTATATCTATATGTATATACATATACATACACATATAATTTTTCCATGAGCATAATGAAAAGAATGAGAACGAAAACTATATATATATTTATATATATAACCCAGTAAAAAGCAAAAGACAATTAGAAAAGAAACGGAAAATAGAATATAAAAAAGAAAAGAGAGAAAAAATGAAAGCATAGCAATGATCAACACGTCGGAATAAATTTATTATTTATTTATTTACAAAAACAGAGATCGTTATTTTGGTATCGTTAATAAGTTGTATGAAGTAAAAAAATGTAATATTTAAAAAATAGGAAAGGCAGAATATTTAGCAGTTCGTCAAAATGAATAAATAAATAAAAAGTTACATAATACTAACTAAATGATGCAATAAAATCAATTGCCAAAGATAATTTAATCCATTTCATACCTCTCAAATTAAATGATAAAATTAAATAAAATGAATGAATCAAAGAATTAATATCATCTTAATTTTTAAGAATTAAAACACTGTGTCTAAAAGAAAAAAAGAAAGAAAAGAAAAATAGTATAACACTGAAAAATTTAATTATGATTAAAAATTATGTTAATTTCACTTTAACAACCGACAAAAATAATATTGAAGGAATATTATTTATGTATATATTATCAAATCTTAAATTAGAGTTAATAGTTTTAGCTGCAAAATACACAATAGGTCTGATCAGCTATAAGAAAAAAGTTTCTGTGAACTTCGGAAGCAATACAAATCACGCCGACAGTGCGATAAATGCGAGTACAAAAATATCATTGTGTAGAGTGAATACTTTCTTAGCAACCCTAACCGAGTGTTGCTTGAAATTGCTAGCGACAAAAATCGCCTCGTCTAATACCGCTTTAAGAGTTTAAGTTTGTGCAGCAACTCTCATACATGTTGCACGTACTTTCAACTTTGTTCTTCAAATATGCTGATAACATACACAGACAACAGGGCCCGAAAAATCTCAAAATTTTTACATGCCTGAACATCTTATTCAATTGCATATTAATGAAACATATATGAATGTATTTATAACTATTCTGTCAAAAAAAAAAAAATGAAATTAACAAACATATTTAAGTAAAAAAGTTTGAATAAACACCATAAAATGCAAGAACTATCAACAATTGTTTTGGGTTGAAAGAAAACACTATCAACAATTGTTTTGGGTTGAAAGAAAACACAAGTCTCCGTCGCACGAACTAAGCAGGCATAAGTGTTTGCCACTTGTGCCTACTTTGTTCGTGTGATGAAGGGTTGTGTTTTCTTTCAACCCAAAACAACTGTTACAAACTCGTGCATTTTATGGTGTTTATTCAATGTTTTTACCTATTAAACAATAGCTCTGTAGTGCTTTTTTATAAAATTACATCTACACTAGCACTTTTATTTTAGTTTAAGTATAAATCAGACAGTATTTTAATTAAAAATTAGAGAATCCTAATCAATCAGTATCAGCAACAGTTTTATGAAGTGTATGACTTTCAACATGCCTAGTTCCTTTAGTGGAAAATAACCAGTGTTCAATCGCAGCTGATGGATAAAAGTCTGATGATTCTACTCCCTCAATGATTCTACGCTTTAAATTATTGTCTCACTAGACAAGCTGCATTGCAATGAAGTTTTAATTCAATTCATTGCACTGAATACTCTAACAGGCAGATGTACTGGAAGAAATGCAAAGAATTATCTCTACAAGTAGGATAATTCTTTGAATTTCCTATTTGAACTTTAAATATTCAAGTAGGAGAATATTTAAAAGATCTATCACTAGTTGGGAAAAATTGAGAGCTCACAGAATGCAAAGCACCCTATGTGAAAACTGCAATGTTCAATTCGGTGCAAATTCCTGATCTATGCTTCCGCAATTCGGAAGTGTAGCCTCAATTGAAACACAAAAAAAATTATGGGTCAAAGGTTAAAAGCAATATTTTGAGATTTTTCGTGACCAAATTGTGTACCGTATAATTTTTTGCACAATACTATCAATTATTTAGATGAATGTTTATTGTCATCATATGTACCTTGTCACTATTTTTTCCTGAAGAATTAACATTTAGCACCAATAACGAATTTTTTCTTCCAGGTCCACAGCCTACATAATTTGGCAGTTGGCCCACCAGGCGGTAGCCCAGTCTGCCCTTGTTTTACAAGGGTAATACTTTTGTAAAAATTTTCCATGTTTACAGTATTATTTTTAATGAGTGTCTATACTTGTTTAATAAAATGTTATTAACTTGATATTAAACATTTGAGAGTAACAGCTAAAATGAAAGGTTTCTAGCGACAATTCTTTTTTTCACGAAAATGGGCCCCGAAATTTAAAACCTGGATCAACCCTTGGTTATATACTCCAGGCTAATACAAAAACATCCGAGAAAAGCAGTCCAAACAAGTTAGCTGATGAAACGGACGTATCTTGAAAAGCTTCTGAATGAAGGATTAAGGTGTTTTTTAATTTTAGCTATGTGATGAAACCTTCATTTTGTTGACGTTCAATCTTTTAATGTAAACAAAAAGTGAAGGGTTATGCATCATCTCCTCCCTAATTTCACACGTTTTCCCCCCTCAGGCTTTCTGTAAACATCGTTTCAATTAAAAAATATATTAAGATAATTTTGTAACAGCTATAAAGAGAAGCTTCCACTTCAGCCAATAAGAAATATTAAAAATGATTTTACCTATCATTGTAACTTATTTTATGCATTATTCAGAGGGAATAGGGAAACAGTTTACAAATTTAGCATTAATGCATAATAAGTAAGGATGAATATGCTTAAACTTCAGTAAAAACATTATTAAGCAATATTATTTACTAAATTTTAACAAACTGATTAGTTAGGATTAAATACAACATGATTTTTGGAAGATTGTCATGAAAGGGTTTATACGAGTTCTTAACTGAAAAATACTTTAAATTTAGCTTTAAAACATAGCTCACAAAATAGAAAACACATTAAAAAAAATTCTGATAAAATAACAAAAAAATAGCTATCTTTCAGATTTAATGAAAATGAGGCTTAACACAAGTGAAACACGTGTTTAACATCTGAACCTTCAATATACATAAATCAAATGCAAAAGTGAAATTTTAGCATAGGAAATAATTTACTCATAAAAAAAACAGCAAAAATAATAGAGAAGAGATAAGTACGATACCAAATGCGTTTAACTTTGAAAACAATTCACGTAAAACTACAACAACAACGTAAACTTTTCAATACATGTTATTTTTGTAACAGTGCTGTGCTTTATTGCCAGAAAATAAAATAAAAATATTTTATATTATACCTCCAAATTCAGATGTCCGCTTTTAAGGATCCTTAACTGATGGTTACATCCAGGCTGCAACGCTCACTCGCTCGCAATCGAGTGGCCAAGAAAGTTTCATTCCAAACGGAACAATTTCAGTCGCTCACAAATGACGACGGCTAATCACCATAGATATAGTAATAAGACATAGATTGATCAGCGAGGGTTACTCGGGGAAAGACGGTCATTTTACTCCCTCGTGGATGTCTTTCCCCCAGTGAATATACGCGGGAATGCACACAGATAATTTAGCAAATAAAATTTATTCCAGATATTCATTTTTCTTTCTCTCTTTTCTTCTTTTGGTATGGAATAACGACATTTAAAGAAATTTATCGTTTCCATCTACTCTTTCTGTCTGGTTAGAAATTTTTTTGGTCGAAAAAACTATTGGACTTATCCTCATCTTTTGAGATATTCGAGTTAACCCTTTAACTGCCAATCGCAACATAAAGTAGAAATTGAGTTTACTTAGAAATGAATATAACAATGTTGATTAAAGTTTGGAGTTAAGTGTCTTTTTTTTTTTTTTTCCTTACAGAACTAAAAGGTTTGGATATATCCTCATCTTCAGGAAAATTTGCGTTAACCCTTTAACTGACAATCGCAACATATAATAGAAATTGGTTTTACTCGAAAGTGGATATAACGATTTTTATAAAAGTTTGGGGTTAAGTGTTCTTTAGAGAGCTAAAACGATTGGACATATCCTCATCTTCAGGAAAATTCACGTTAACCCTTTAACAGCCAGTCGCAACATATAATAGAAATTAGGTTTACTCGGAAATGGATATAACGATTTTTATAAAAGTTTGGGATTAAGTGTTCTTTAGAGAGCTAAAACAAATGGGCATATCCTCATGTTCAGTAAAATTCGCGTTAACCCTTTAACAGCCAGTCACAAGCGCAACATATAATAGAAATTAGGTTTACTCAGAAATGGTGATAACGATTTTTATAAAAGTTTGGTGTTAAGTGTTCTTTAGAGAGCTAAAACGAATGGACATATCGTCATCGTCAGGAAAAATCGCGTTAACCCTTTATCAGCCAGTCGCAATTTATAGCATAAAAGGGGTTTACTCGGAAGTGAATGTGACGATTTTGGTTAACTTTTGGGGAAAAGTTTTTTTTTTTTTTTTTTTTTTTTTAGAGAGAGCTAAAACAATTGCACATATTCTCATCTTCAGGAAATTTTGCTTTAACCCTTTAACTGCCAATCGCAACATATAATAGAAATTAGGTTGACTCGGAAATAAATGTAATGATTTTGATTAAATTTTGGGTTAAGGTTTTTTTTTAGAGTTCTAAAACGATTGGACATAATCTTCATCTTCAGGAAAATTTGCGTTAACCCTTTAACGGCCAGTCACAACATATAGCAGAAATTGGGTTTACTCGGAAATGGATGTAACCAATTTTATTAGAGTTTAAGGGTTAAGTGCTTTTTAGGGATCTAAAACGATGAGAAAAATCCTCATCTTCAGGAAAATTCGTGGTTGCTGTTAATCCTTTTGCACCATATGGCAGGAATTGGGTTTACTCGGAAATTGATAAAATGATTTTAATGAAAACTTAGAGTTAGATTTTTTGAATAGATAAATTGATTAGACATATCTTCACCTTTAAGAAAATTTGTGTTCGCTGTTAACCCTTTATCGGCTAGTTGTAGCATGGGGCAGATAGTGGGTTTATTTTTAAATGGATATAATGATTTTGTTGAAAGTTTAAAATTAAATATATATATACAGACATGTAATGAGGGATGTAATGAGTTACTACTAACGAAAAATAATCTCATATCACAATACAAAAACAGTAAAACTTATCCTATTAAATTGCAGATAATTACACTGCTCTGAAAAAAAAAAAAAAAAAAAAAAAAATCTGTATTTGATACCATTCTTGCAGATTCTTATGCAAAATGACCTCCTGAATCCGAATCTGGCCCCCATTTTGCCCCATCACCCACCGTTTTCTTGTTATGACCCCTCCACCATTTTAATCATTGTTTGATAATTTTATACGCATCAATTTGATTTGGAGAGGAACGATGATTATTTTACCAAAACTAAATGCAAAGCTGGTGTACAAACGATAAATAATTAAAAGTGTTAAACGAGTGTTAAACGTTTCAGTGTTAAACGATGATTATTTTAACCGTTAAATGTCTTCTGACCTGAGGAGCTACAGAAGTAGAAAGTTCTAAAACACACAAACATTTGTAGTAAGGAGGATATTTGAGGGGATTTGGGCACAGAAAACAAAAAAACGTTAACACTGTTAACGCGAATTACTTTTAACATGAACGGTTACCACAATCCCCGTCAAAATGAAGATTACTTTAGTTATATGACGATCAGTT
Source organism: Salticus scenicus (assembly GCA_963930645.1). Taxonomy (NCBI): domain Eukaryota; kingdom Metazoa; phylum Arthropoda; class Arachnida; order Araneae; family Salticidae; genus Salticus; species Salticus scenicus. The sequence goes on from OZ005652.1 coordinate 244,282,088, forward strand.
ACTGATAGCATGAGCTACTGATAACATGAACAGATTTTTGATCCCCCTTGAGATTCACGTTAACGAGGTTCGACTGTATATCATTTCATGTCTGCACAAAAATGATTTTTTTTTTTCTTTCAGCATTTATTATTATACTACTTTAACAAAAAAATTGTCTGCATTCATCATGGAAAATATCTTTAATAAATTATAACTTAATAAATAATTTGTATTGCGTAAATTTGTACAGGATTATATATAGAAGTCTTGTGGTAATACTAGTTATAATATATTAAAACAAGCGGGCTTTACCTCTGCCGCTGCTAACTACATTTAAAAGAATTTTGAAAATTCGATATTACTTACTAATATAAAAACTTAAAAAAAAAAAAAAAAAAAAAAGTATTTTATTAAAAATCAAAACAGTATTTAAATCATAATAATAACAAAGCAACTGATTATAAAAAATCATATTTTTCATAAATTAGTTAAATTGAACTTACTTATGAAAACTTATTCCAC